>JABXNX010001731.1:0-11682 GCA_014843695.1 Archivesica marissinica | reverse complement strand
ACAACGTGCACGTCGTGACCTAGGCACAGCTCACAGAACAAGTATGCACCAGATAGTCCCCCCACAACGTGCACGTCGTGACCTAGGCACAGCTCACAGAACAAGTATGCACCAGATATTGCCTCCACAACGTGCACGTCGTGACCTAGGCATAGCTCACAGAACAACAGAACAAGTACACACCAGGTAGTTCCTCCACAACGTGCACGTCGTGACCTAGGCACAGCCGAGACAGCAACACTTAGTGCTGGCGACAGCGGATAGCTGGTTTTATTTTAGCCGGCTCCTTCAATGATGACGGTGGGACGCAGACTTCTTGATGGCGTGAGGAACCAGAAGAAACCGGAACCATTATTGCTGCTGTGAGCTGACAACTCGTGGAGGATATGGCCCTACAAGGGACCCTTCGAACGATGATACAGGACTTGTCACCCTGAGAAGAACGAAGATGCCTTTCCAGTTGTCAACATAAGCAACTTAGATGACAACGTAATCTACTTAGTTTATACAAATTTATTTTAGCTCGATTGCGAAACAAGTTATTTCAACTTATATAAATCACTCTCGAGACCTCGTTCCTGATGGAATCCATCGCCACTAGGGAGGGAGAAGAGGCAACGTGGAACTTAAATGCCTTGCCTAAGGGCACAATCGTAACGGCTCCAGTGGGGCTCGAACTCCGGACCTTTCGCACCTGAAGCGAACGCGCATCCACTGCGCTATCACGACTTCCACTAATCTACTTAGAGAAACCAATCGCCCAAATGCCTCGGCGCAGGCGACTATGAAGAAAGCTATATCGTTCGTTGTCAAATGACCACTTGCCAAATGATGACCCAAGAACGACGTACACGACAACTAAAACTCAAAATGATACTTGTCGTGAACATATCAACAGTACAATAGTCCAACATTGCAACGGTGCAGCGTTCTACGGATTCATGGCTGAATATTTACATCGCTATTGCATCATTTCGATGAACGTGTGTGCTCTGATTGTATACAATTTCGTAGGAGGGCGTCCAACTAATGATATGCAGATGACATGTGCATTCGGTGTTACGGGCATGCACATTCGCAATGCTGGGCAACGAGATTTTTGTCTTTGTCTCATTGAAAAGAATAATTAATGTAAATATAGGTAATGAATCGTGAGTTAATAGTTGCCATTGGGGTATGAACCACATTGAGTGTGGCATTCCTTAACGAGGTAACGGACGCTGCAACAATGGAGCTAATGACTCTTTAGTTTAACCAATGTTTATTTCTTTGAATAATCAGTCAAGTATAACTAATATGTACATACATGTAGGATTAAGGAGAACGCAACCTGCCTGTATGGTTACCTCTTTCCTACGAATCATTTATAAAACATATCGCTTATATTAGACAACAAAATTACTATCAAATACATGTAATGAGATAATCAATGGTTTGGAGATGTGAGAAGATGTTATTAATTTCGAAATAGATATTAAAATATCATGGGGGTTGTGCAACAGAAATACCAAATGTAGGACAGGAGCATTCATCTATTGTACAGTCGAGACTGCACGTAGGACCGGGGCATCCATCTATTGTAGTGTCGCGACTGCATGTAGGACCGGGGTATCCATCTATTGTAGAGTCGAGACTACATGTAGCACCGGGGCATCATTCTATTGTAGAGTCGAGACACATGTAGGACCGTATCCATCTATTGTAGATCGAGACTACATGTAGGACCGGGGCATCAATCTATGTATATTCAGACTGCATTAGACCAATGCATCCATCTATTGTAGAGTCGAGACTACATGTAGGACCGGGGCATCCATCCATTGTAGAGTCGCGACTACATGTAGGACCGGGGCATCCATCTATTGTAGAGTCGAGACTGCATGTAGGACCGGAGCATATATCTATTGTAGAGTCGAGACTGCACGTAGGACCGGGGCATCCATCCATTGTAGTGTCGCGACTGCATGTAGGACCGGGGTATCTAGGACCGGGGCATCCATCTATTGTAGAGTCGAGACTGCATGTAGGACCGGAGCATATATCTATTGTAGAGTCGAGACTGCACGTAGGACCGGGGCATCCATCCATTGTAGTGTCGCGACTGCATGTAGGACCGGGGTATCCATCTATTGTAGAGTCGAGACTGCACGTAGGACCGGGGTATCCATCTATTGTAGAGTCGAGACTGCATGTAGGACCGGAGCATATATCTATTGTAGAGTCGAGACTGCACGTAGGACCGGGGCATCCATCCATTGTAGTGTCGCGAACTTGCATTTAGTACGCGGAGCATCCATCTATTGTACATTCGAGACTACACGTAGGACCGGGGTATCCATCTATTGTAGTGTCGCGACTACATGTAGGACCGGGGTATCCATCTATTGTAGAGTCGAGACTACATGTAGGACCGGGGTATCCATCTATTGTACAGTCGAGACTACATGTAGGACCGGGGTATCCATCTATTGTAGAGTCGAGACTGCATGTTGGACCGGAGCATCCATCTATTGTAGAGTCGAGACTACATGTAGGACCGGGGCATCCATCTATTGTAGAGTCGAGACTACACGTTGGGTGCCAATATGATTGTACCACTGGTCATCAAACTACACAACCACAATTGGCTATGTTAGTATTGGATTGGAGATGGCTTTTTGTCTAAGATAGTTTGATAAGGACTCGCATTGCATGGTACAGTATTTCATATGATATAGGGTTTGATGAATGTAAGGCAACAACCGAGGAATCATGTTTGCTACAGCTGAGAAATGCTGGTGTTGACCTAGAAACATTGCGTGGCCAGGGTTACGACTGCGCATCGAAAATGTCCTTGTCCAGGAATACCGTGGCGTACAAGCTCCTACCAGACAGGCACTCCCACAAGCAGAATACACGCATTGTCGAGCACATTGTCTGAACTTAGACATCACACATGCACCGGAAGAACATCTAGCGCTTAATATGATGAAAACTGTCCAGGAAATAGTTTTCTGTTCAATATGTCATAATTAAAGGTCAAGAAAACGCTTTTCTCCAATTTCCAACTAGTCGTCAGATGTTTTGATTGGTTGAGCTAAGTGCAAATCTCAAGTTCATCCACATCAAATTTGCATAGCACCAACCAGTGAGTCGTAGGTTATAAAACAGTTCTTAAATAAGAGATCAAGTGATTTGATTGGCTGATTCTGATATTTACATTTGGCTGAACCAATCAGAAGCTTGAGATTCAGATTGGAGAACAGTTGTATAACCTCCAATCCAGGTTTTGATAACGATTTGTAATAGCAGTAGTATAATAATGCTTCTTTCTGATTATCACAAAATACTTAGAGATGAATATAAAATACAGTTTGATATAATTTGTTTGAGTTCTCTCTGTATATACATTTGGTATATAATGTTCGAATAAGTTAGGACTTTCCATCTATGACTTAAGAGATATGACGTTGTACCAATTGTCCATCTATGGCGAAAGAGGTATGACTTTGCACCAGCTGTCCATCTATGGCGAAAGAGGTATGACTTTGCACCAGCTGTCCATCTATGGCGAAAGGGGTATGACTTTGCACCAGCTGTCCATCTATGGCGAAAGGGGTATGACTTTGCACCAATTTTCCATCCTATGGCGTAAGATCTATAACTTTGCACCAACTTTCCATATATGACGAAAGGGGTATGAATTTGCACCAATTTTCCATCCTATGACGTAAGAGGTATGACTGCACCAACTGTCCATCTATGGCGTAAGATATATGACTTTGCACCAACTTTCCATCTATGGCGAAAGGGGTATGACTTTGCACCAACTTTCCATCTATGGCGAAAGAGGTATGACTGCACCAACTGTCCATCTATGGCGTAAGAGATATGACTTTGCACCAACTTTCCATCTATGGCGAAAGGGGTATGACTTTGCACCAACTTTCCATCTATGGCGAAAGAGGTATGACTTTGAAGCGTTGCAATTTCTTTTTCTTTCTTGCATAATTTGAGACGGCAACTACTGACTTGCATTTCGAAAAGCACAGTGTGCCTGGAAATTCCATATTCAACGCATGCGTATCGATAATTTCTCCGAACATAGATAACTGTGCAATAGAGTTTGTTTCTGAACTGCATACAAATATACACTGGAAGGGGCCGAAAGCTACCCCACGTGGTTCGCGAATTCTAATATCGTCAACTATAACTTCACTATTATCGTTGGTATCGTATATATAGACCTTGTGCTTTAACATGTCTGTAACCACAAGTTTGGAAGTATCTCTGTCGAAAATACACGTACTGTCTTCTAAATTCCAATCTTTTTTGGGAAATTTTAAATCGAAATTTTTCTCTTCTCCGCTCATGCACAAGATTTTAGCTGGTTGCTTGCCTCTGAATGTTCCAATAACAAAATGGCCAGGATCCATCTCGGACAAGGAATCAGACCGTGATGTTGTTTTAATTGTCCCATCGTGTATAAACTCATCGCCGTTGAGCTTAAGTTTTTCTAGTGTGTGTACACCTGTGACAATAATTTCAGTGTTAGAAACAGAAACGACATCATATAGGTTTGTCGTGTGTTGATATCTTCCTACAATTTCAAGTTGTTCATTCATAAGTAAACATATATATCCATGGTTATCAATCACGACCAACCGACCATCTGGGAGAAAAACCATACCAGTGTACAGCGGCTCGTATTCTTCGTCACTTAGCGCTATGACATCAACCGAAGCAACCAGTTCAAGTTTAACTTTCCGGTAGTTGGCAATACAACTAACACTTGTTGCCATTTCGTGCGTTTGCAGTTTCCATAGCCACTGGGATTTGAAAAACTGCTGAAGGACATCTTCTGTCTCGGCAAAAATATCAACATATTTCAGATCTACACATTGCCCTTGTGATCTTTGCACATATTCAGCCAGTTGCATCTTTTGCTTATGTAAAGCAATGAATATTTGTGAGGGGGATCCATGCTTCCGTACAATAGCTAAATCATGAACTGATTCATTCATAGAAGAAGTTATACGGTCGCATTGATTGCGATGCAACGTGTATTTTGCAACGGCTTCGTTTTTTACATCGGCTGCATCTGTGAGTATCATAGATCTTGATATATTCAGCATGTGTATTATTTTATCGTGTGCGTCAATCACCTTCTTATCGATTGCTTTTATCTGCGTATCTATATTGTGTTCATTGTAGTGATAGAAATTATTAACTATGCATGCTTTTGTTGTTATTTCTCTCAATTTCTTCATTAGTGGTTCTTCAATCGCGTCGGTTTCGTTTTCGGCGATCTCCGCTATTTCGGTAACGTCGATGCATTTTCTGTGTTTACCAATAGCACAGGAGCTGCAACACAGTTTCTTTTCCTCAACGCAATAAAATTCTATCAGTTTATCGTGAACAGCACATTGATCTAGTTCATCTGACATTGTCTGCAGAACCAGCTTATCTACAATATCTACCACTCTGTGGCTTTCAAACTGCTCGAATATGTTATGGAGTTTTTCACAATCATCACAAAATTCCTTCTTGCACTGAACGCAGTATTTCGATGCAATAGTACTCATTTTCCTGTTCTGGCATACATTGCACAGATCGCCGTCTTTCTTTTCTTCTATGTCGTGTGCCTCCATTATCTCTTGCAGATTTGTTTCAGGTGACGTGTCTGACGTGGTGGTAACAGTCGTTATTATTCTACAAAGTGGGCAATCTATCCCTTCCTTACGCTGAGATCTTGCTTTCTGCTTTAATATAGATGCATGTATACAACTCTTGCAGACTGTGTGGGAACATGCGAGCGATATCGGATCACGGTACATTTCCAAGCATGCTGGACAACATCCATCGGCGTGCTTAGACGTTTCATCGGTGTATTTCGATGCCATACGTGTAGCTTTTAAGTTAGAACGTATCTGAAAAATAAAAACACAGACGGACCTGTAGTCCAGTGGTAACACGCTGGACTGGTAATCCAGGGATCGCAGGTTCGATCCCCCGTCTGACCCTAATAAAATTAACAGTATTTCAGATGGGACGTTAAACCGAGGTCTCGTGTCGGTGCTTTGCACCGTGCACGTAAAAGAACCAGAGGAGACTCTGTCTGTATCATTGCACTATCCTCCAAAATCTAAAATGACTAATCTCTTCAGGAGGCGTCGCTCATATGGGCAACCGGTAGCGACGATAAATAAACGCAAAACACACAAACAATAATAGGATACGCATCTTGCCTAAATGTGCTACTGTCTAGTGTCTAAATCAGTTTTGACTTGATAATTAAAATAAATACGTTATTTAATACATGTCAAACTATATATCAGGTTACTACATAACTGACCGAGATTAAGAGCATGCGTTAGTTCTAGACATCATATCAGACTTACCTGGAAATGTCCGTTTCGTTATCCGCCATACATCAACTTATTCTAATATTCTACACAATCACGTGTCACAACAGTCACCACATGGACTTGTTGAGTGAAAGTATCAAATTGAAATACTATAGTGGTAATTTTGTATTATATGTTCGCTAAAGTTCATTAATCTTTGTGAAAGTTGTTTTAGGAATTACAATATATCGATGGCGACTAAATACTAGTCACGCCTGTGATTTAGGAGAATATATATGTAAAACACATGGACTATAAATGAGGAGACATTCTACGATAGTCTTAGTTTCAAACACCCGCAGAACAACCTGGGACATTCAACATTGCAGCAGTGAATATATAGATATATTAAATTGAATCATCTCAAGTTCTCAACAAGATATGGAAGATGACATCGGAGCTCCCTATCTTAAAGATGCAACGTCGATTGTGTATCCATGTACGTTATAAAACATGATGTTTGTGTGTCTCTTAACATAATGTACAGTTGTTGACATTGTCTCACATTTCTATTCCGTATTTTCACAGTGAAATATTAAAGACAAATTAGTTACTAGTATTGTAAACTGTGAACATAATGTACAGTTGTTGACCTTGCCTCACATTTCTATTCCGTATTTTCACAGTGAAATATTAAAGACAAATTAGTTATTGTAAACTGTGAACACAATGTACAGTTGTTGACCTTGCCTCACATTTCTATTCGGTATTTTCACAGTGAAATATTAAAAGACATATTAGTTACTAGTATTGTAAACTGTGAACACAATGTACAGTTGCTGACCCTGCCTCACATTTATATTCGGTATTTTCACAATGATATATTAAAAGACAAACAAATTAGTTATTGTAAACTGTGAACACAATGTACAGTTGTTGACCTTGCCTCACATTTCTATTCGGTATTTTCACAGTGAAATATTAAAAGACACATTAGTTACTAGTATTGTAAACTGTGAACACTGTGCAAAACCCCAATTTGCACGAAATATTTATTATTGTTATATATAAATAGTAATGTATTATATAAATACATTAAACTGTTTCTATATATGGCCAAATGTTTACCATGTAATATATATATATATTTGTTTTATGCATAATCGTCTGCTATTATTTTCGCGCCTAAATTATCAATCTCGCTTCGCGCGGGAAATGACTTAAGATGTTAGGCCTAATCTCAGTTTATCAAGGCCGTGGTTGCAGGTGTCCAGTTATGTAATACAAAGGCACCGAACTGGTTTGATGGTGTAATATTAGATAACATAACAGATGTTTAGGAATTGTTATATCATATATACACTGATTCAATCATGTATATAAGAAATGGATTTTATTAACATAGATCAGACACACTAGAGCCTAACTCCAGGAGCGAGAAAGGTCGTGATCTCAATCTAGTATATAGAACATATAAACTGTATTTATGATACTTAGATATTATGGACATTATAAGAAATATAACTTATAAAGATTTGTCGAATAATTAAATTGTTCAGCCATAGAAGAAACATAGAGTTTCGGCGAACCATACCAGGTGATTAAAAGTTAATCTAATCAGAAACAGTGATTAGATTATAGTGATATTGAGTAATGACGGATTAGAAAGATTGGATGTTAAATATACTGTGTAAGCGCATAGTCGGCTCACACAAATGGATTGTTAAATAAGCTTTTAATGATACGATGTATATATATAGATCACTGATTATATATATATGGATATTTCTGATGCCAATTTAAACAAGATATTATATAGAAGAAATGTAATACTGTGTTGAGTTATCAGTAATACATATAATAACGAAGAAACCCCCTAGACAATTCCAGCGAGTCTACAATAGGATAGACCCTGGTAAGAGCCGTAGCAACCGAGACATATTATTACGAGAAGAAAAAGGAGAGTTTGCGACAATTGGGACGCTCGTCCGGGATTGGAAATAAAGAAGAGGTGACATATCGTGACATATTGTGAAGGACACTAGGATTTATATATGGAATATTGTGAAGGACACTAGGATTTATACATGAAGAATACAAGGGACTATTAATTAACGTGGGAAAACAGAAGTGCATGCGAGACAGTGTTAGAATTTGGAAATAAGTGAAAGACGTCAACGAATTATTAAATTAATGAAATGGATTAAATTATTGGAAATGTGCAAACTTTGAATATGTGATAAATTATATATTGTATTAACGGACGAGACAGACTTCGGTAAGTACCAGTTTTCTTTTCATAGAGGCTTAATATTATCATTAAAATTATATTAGTGATTTACTTCCTTTTATTGAACTCAATTCTATAATACATTTGGAGATACATTCTGGGGATTAAAAATTTGGGGAAATAAAAAAATAAAATGGCTACAACTAGGAGTGCTAATAAGGAAACTGAGGGGCCGGTTCACCCCGACTTGCAGACAACAGGTGATGAGATATGGGACAAATTAATGAGACTTCCCTTCTTTAATCAGGCAAATCTGGAACGTCAGGGTGAGATTTATGAGAAAGAAAGAGAGAGGGAAAGAGAGAGGGAAGAAGTAAAACAAAGAGAGAGAGAAAGAGAGAGGGAAGAAGTAAAACAAAGAGAAGAAAGAGAGAGGGAAAGAGAAGAAAGAGAGAGAGAAAGAGAAAGAGAGAGGGATGAAGTAAAACAAAGAGGGGAAAGAGAAGAGAAAGAAAGGGACAGGGAGGAAAGAATGCAAAGGGAGAAAATGCAGACGGAGATTCGCCTGAGAGAAATCCAGAGAGATCAGGAATCTCAGCAAAATAACCCCCTCCATACAGATAATAGGCCCTCTAAGACAAACATTTCTGTTCCTATTTGGACCCAGACTATGAGGCCAGATAAATTCTTCGCAACATGTGAGAGACTGTTCGAAGCTATCCAGGTCGCCAAACAAACATGGGTGGGCCATATTATAGACAAGTTGTCCGACAAGGCCAGAAATATATATGCCACTCTTCCTGTCCAAGACGCTAATAATTACGATACCCTCAAGGCCGCCATCTTGGATGAATATAGACTCTCACCCACTGTATATAGAAAGAATTTCTTCTCTTGGGTAAAGAAACCTCAGCAGACATATTCCGAATTCATTAAGGAATTAAGGGAGCAAATGACTCTATGGACGGAGAACAATGATCCGAGCGAGGTCAACTGGATCGAGCTGCTCTTGAGATATAGATTCGATTCCCAGCTAAGTGATGAGCTTAATTTGTTCATTCTGGATAAGAAAGCATCTACTCTCCAGGAATGTATTCCCCTGGCTGATGAATATAACCTCCATCGCAGATTAGCGCCCAGGACACGGATTAATTCAAATCCGAATGTGAAACCCAGAGATACAGAACACCGACCTCCAGCCCCAAGGCCATATATCCCATCACCCATGTATCGACCCAATATTAGGATAGATAATTCCCAAGCTACCCATAGAACTCCCCGGATAGAAAAATATTGTAGTTATTGTAGGCGTAATGGCCACGGACGAACAGAGTGTTGGGCAGATCCCAATTCACCTAGGTACAGGGGTACTAGAAACCTAGCAAACGGACACCAAGTGTCAAACACTACTCATAGTTCAGCCTTTATAACCAATGAGCCAGTGAACTCATATGAAAATACCGAGATGGTAAATCCATTACTTGTCAAATATACAGGTCAAGCACGCATAAATAATAACACCGCACAAGTGACGTATTTGAGAGATTCAGGTGCGACAATTAGTTTATTGTCGGCTACTGATCAGACCGCTGATCATTTAGAATACACAGGTGAACGGGTAACAATCCGCGGTGTCAATTATATCCCTGGTAATTATCCGATAGCAAAGATTAGCGTCGATTGTCCCATATACCAAGGAACATTGAAGGTGGCTGTATTAAAACACAGATGCACCGCGGGGGTGGATCTTATAATAGGTAACGACTGTGAAACTGCCCCTGTCACTGATTTGATTACCTGTGGCGTGGTTACACGCTCAAATAAGAAAATTATCCCGTTTGATGAAATTGTCACGTCCAACCCAGACTCAGAAAACACGACCGATACAAATCACAATGTCTTACCTTTTCGGAATACAATTGAGATCAATTCCCCCTCTGAGAAAGCCAGTACAGTTAAACCCCAAAATATTCCCTCTATTGACGATTTGAGTCCTGATAAATTATTGCAAGAACAGAATAATGACCCGACCTTAGCACCCCTCTGGGAAATGGCTCAAGAAGGAACACCTATTCGGCAAGGATATTACATCCAGCTCGAACCCCGACTACTTATGAGGAGAGAACAACCTCAAGACACGTCCAAAGTTCGACCCTGGAAAATATATGATCAGGTGGTAGTTCCACGGGGATTCCGTGATCATATAACGGGACTCGCCCATGACAGTTTAAGTACGGGACACCAGGGACCTAGTAAGACCCTGAAGCGCATTAAGCTCCGCTTCTTTTGGCCGGGAATCCGCGCAGATGTTAAACGATTCTGCCATAGCTGTGGGCCGTGCCAGAGAGCGGGTAAGGGACAGAAAGCCACTGTAGCCCCATTGAAACCCCTGCCCATTATATCCCAACCATTCAAATTTATATCCGCTGATTTCGTTGGACCCATGAAGAAAACTATAAATGGGAACCAGTATATCTTGAATTGTATTGATCATGCCACTAAATATACGGAATCTTTCCCATGCGCCGCAGCGACAGCTGTTAATGCACAAAAAGCCCTGATCGAGATAATATCTCGACATGGAAAACCCCAGACCCTGTTGACTGACCGAGGAAGCGCTTTCATAGCTGAAACATTCACACGCTTCCTAGCCGAGCACGATATACGTCACTTAACTAGCACGAGTTACAGGCCTCAAACCAACGGATCAATAGAGAAATATAATGGTACATTGAAAACCATGCTTAGAATCCTTGGGGAGAACTCTTTATCGTCTTGGGATGAGATGCTACCCTGGCTATTATTTGCATATAGAAGTGCAGAGCACTCTAGCACTGGATATTCTCCCTTCTACCTTCTATATGGGCGCGAACCTAGAGATAATCTAGATTCCACTTATGATCTCTGGGCTAGAAATGAGCGGGATGAAGGGATCCCCATAAATAACTATGTACAAGAATTATGTCATAGATTAGCTGAAGCGTTACGTGACGCCAGCGAGAATGCACAACAGGCCGCAGATGGTCGTAAAACAAAGTATGACAGAAGTAAGAAAGCGAAAATGCGTGTATTCCAGCGTGGTGAATTAGTGTTAGTACGATTACCGTTAAAAGGTAATAAGCTGAA
>JABXNX010001730.1:0-11685 GCA_014843695.1 Archivesica marissinica | reverse complement strand
AATCTATGGTCAGAGCTTTATCCTAACCTCAATCCCTAGTAAGAGCTTATCCTACCATCAATCTATGGTCAGAGCTTTATCCTAACCTCAATCCCTGGTAAGAGCTTATCCTACCCTCGATCCATGGTAAAAGCTTATCCTACCCTCAATCTATGGTCAGAGCTTTATCCTAACCTCAATCCCTGGTAAGAGCTTATGCTAACCTCAATCTATGGTCAGAGCTTATCCTACCCTCAATCCCTGGTAAGAGCTTATGCTAACCTCAATCTATGGTCAGAGCTTATCCTACCATCAATCTATGGTCAGAGCTTTATTCTAACCTCAATCCCTGGTAAGAGCTTATCCTACCCTCAATCTATGGTAAGAGCTTATCCTACCCTCAATCCACGGTAAGAGCTTTATCCTACCCTTGATCCATGGTCAGAGTTTATCCTACCCTTGATCTATGGTCAGAGTTTATCCTACCCTTGATCTATGGTCAGAGTTTATCCTACCCTTGATCTATGGTCAGAGTTTATCATACCCTTGATCTATGGTCAGAGTTTATCCTACCCTTGATCTATGGTCAGAGTTTATCCTACCCTTGATCTATGGTCAGAGCTTATCCTACCCTTGATCCATGGTCAGAGTTTATCCTACCCTTGATCCATGGTCAGAGTTTATCCTACCCTTAATACATTGTCAGAGTTTATCCTACCCTTGATCCATGGTCAGAGTTTATCCTACCCTTGATCTATGGTCAGAGTTTATCCTACTCTTGATCCATGGTCAGAGTTTATCCTACTCTTGATCTATGGTCAGAGTTTATCCTACCCTTGATATATGGTCAGAGTTTATCCTACCCTTGATCTATGGTCAGAGTTTATCCTACCCTTTATCCATGGTCAGAGTTTATCCTACCCTTAATCCGTTGTCAGAGATTATCAAAAAATACTTAGAACTAGTATTTGTTACCCTCATGTTGTGGTATAAATGAGGCTACATGTCAAGACCAACTTTAATACATGTGCATTTTGTGCAGGCAAAAGAATGAGAGTGCCTATCCAGTAGAGTTCAGGGACCTCTCCCAAGGGAGGTTACATGGTATCTGTCACTATTTACCTATCAACCATTATCTAATGTTAAAACAGTGTTGTACAACAACTCGCTAGCATACTGCATACTTAGATACAATAGCTGCTGATAGTATCTACACAAATCAATACTGCTCATCTAGACCGGATATGGAATTATTTCTGAGAATATTGGAACCACTACTGCATAACACATAAAATGGTAGAACAATTTTATATAACAATAATTTGTTTCTGACATAATTATGTTATAAGCACATTTGCACAGAATCCAACAGCCCAGTTTTTGTTTCTGACATAATTATGTCATAAGCACATTTGCACAGAATCCAACAGCCCGGTAAATGAACAATCCCTTGATGATATATAATCCGACCACCTGGGGGGGGGGGGGTTACGCCATTCATTGAAAAGTTTTTCCACCACTCATGATCATACAATTTTTAATCTTGACTTCATTGTAATGTCGACAGACAATACACACAAACTATCCCCTTCAGACAAGACAGTCCCCTTCAGACAAGACAATCCCCTTCAGACAAGACAGTCCCCTTCAGACAAGACAGTCCCCTTCAGACAAGACAGTCCCCTTTAGACAAGACAGTCCCCTTCAGACAAGACAGTCCCCTTCAGACAAGACAATCCCCTTCAGACAAGACAGTCCCCTTCAGACAAGACAATCCCTTCAGACAAGACAGTCCCCTTCAGACAAGACAGTCCCCTTTAGACAAGACAATCCCCTTCAGACAAGACAGTCCCCTTCAGACAAGACAATCCCCTTCAGACAAGACAATCCTTCAGACAAGACAATCCCTTCAGACAAGACAGTCCCCTTCAGACAAGACAGTCCCCTTCAGACAAGACAGTCCCCTTCAGACAAGACAGTCCTTCAGACAAGACAGTCCCCTTTAGACAAGACAGTCCCCTTCAGACAAGACAATCCCCTTCAGACAAGACAGTCCCCTTCAGACAAGACAATCCCCTTTAGACAAGACAGTCCCCTTCAGACAAGACAGTCCCCTTCAGACAAGACAGTCCCCTTCAGACAAGACAGTCCCCTTCAGACAAGACAGTCCCCTTTAGACAAGACAATCCCCTTCAGACAAGACAGTCCCTTTAGACAAGACAATCCCCTTCAGACAAGACAGTCCCCTTCAGACAAGACAGTCCCCTTTAGACAAGACAATCCCCTTCAGACAAGACAGTCCCCTTTAGACAAGACAATCCCTTCAGACAAGACAATCCCCTTCAGACAAGACAGTCCCTTTAGACAAGACAATCCCCTTCAGACAAGACAGTCCCCTTTAGACAAGACAATCCCCTTCAGACAAGACAGTCCCCTTTAGACAAGACAATCCCCTTCAGACAAGACAGTCCCCTTCAGACAAGACAATCCCCTTCAGACAAGACAATCCCCTTCAGACAAGACAGTCCCCTTCAGACAAAACAGTCCCCTTTAGACAAGACAATCCCCTTCAGACAAGACAATCCCCTTCAGACAAGACAATCCCCTTTAGACAAGACAGTCAGTCCCCTTGAGAGGGTCTAAATAATCATTTCACTAAAATACAAAAATTCCCCCTTGAGAAATCTGACTTTTCCTTTGGTCCACATGCATGTGATTTTGTATCACATAACATTACCTATTTTTTGTATCGTAAATTTTCATAGAAACCTCACTCTCGTTCATTGCCAGAATTATGTTAATACAGATTTCTTGGATGGGATCCATAATTTGAATGAAGGCTCTATAATTTTCAATTAATATTTGGGTTCTTTCAGAACATCTTTTGATATTTTCGGAATTCATCAAGTGATTAGGTTGATACTGTGCATATATTCGAATTAATGAGTTGACACTGCACACAACTACCAGGTTCATACCTTCAAGGTCACACACACTTAGAGTTAATTAATGCCAGATAAGTCTTATGTCATGTTTTTGCTATATCTTCACAACCCATGGACGGATGGAGTGGTTATTTCACACAATTTAGTGTTAGTTTAAACTTTATTTATTTTACAACGATTGCGAAGCAAGTTTTAAAAACCTATATTAATCATTCTCGTTGGCGTGGATGAAAGAGTATATGTGGCCATTCGTGTGGGAGGAAACCGGAGTACCCGGAGAAAACCCACCTGTCTGATCTAGCGACCACCGTACCATCTCACATACTTCCCGATCTGAGGATCAAACCAAGGTTGCATTGGTGAGAAGCGAGCATGCTAACCACTGCGCTAATCGGACAGCCAATTTAGTGTTCACTCCATTGAGAAAATGTGTCACATACAACTTTAAGGTCTGTATTTTCAAGGTCAAGGTTAGACTTTGAGGATAAAGATCAGATAGTCGTATTTTGTGTCTTCTTTGCAAAAGTCCCCGCAACATATTTTATCATAGAATAAGGTAGATATTCTCAGAATTGTTCTTGTCAAGGAGACGACATATCGTATTATGACTGCCAGGTATCTACTCAGATCGGCATATTTTGTGTGTTAGTATTACCGTAAGTTACGATTAAGTCTGGATTACATTGATACTTGACATGTTTCTTCATCATAATAAGACATGTCATATGCCTGTGTCCCTACCTACAACAAAGGTCAAGGTCACACTTAACGGGTTTTGGATTGACAGTCAAGGTCTTACTAACAAGGACATAGATCACATGGCCCATCGTTAGCAATATTTTTGCAATCTATGAAAGACTTGGGTTAATACTTTTACATATGGGTTCACCTCAAAGAGTCAACAATAATTGACAATTATAGGTCACTAACCCCTACCTTCAGCATGAAGGTTATATACTGAGCGACTAATGGTCAACATCCCCAAGTAAAGACACTGTTCACATTTATAATAAATAAAAAATTCACACATTGTGTTTCTATTATTTTGATCTGGGACATATCTTTTAACAATCATCTATTTTGTCAAAGCCACCACTTTTAAGGGGCCTTTGTGACACAATGCTGATAGTCCTTTGTATTTTTATCAAACATCCTAAATATCAAAATTAAGGGCAGCCTAAAATCGGTAATAAATATGTTTGAAGTATGTATATCCAGTGATTAAACAACCAAGCCTGGAGGTTATAAAACTATTTCAAATCCCAAACTCAAATCCTGAGTTTCTGATTGCTTGAGATGATTGCAAATCTCAGAATCAACCAATCATATCACTAGAATTTGAGTTTGAGATCTGAGAAAAGTTCAATAACCTCGGAGCTAGGCTAAAACATTGACAAATACATTCTGCAACAGAAGTTGGTAGCCTCTCAGATAATTATTGTATGGGTGGTATCGATCGCAAGTAGTGGCTAAGACACTTGTATTGCATGTGTTGGCAGTCATTTGCAACATTCGGGTGATCTGAAAATACAGACAGACACATGAGGGACAATTATATGTTATTTTGCTATATCGACTTTGCTGGGGAACTATGAATAATTGATGCGAGACATTTTAGTTTTCTAAAATTGTCAAAGCCATATCAGTCTGTTGCAAACTATGCCGTCACATCTCTCTCAGTCCTTTCAATATATTTATTTCCCAGTTATTTTCCACACAAAAGGCCAATGTAATAACCGTAGCAGACAAAGAATGATATCCAAGCAATAATAACCGGAGTACAGTCTACATCCGCTATGTGGATCTGTTTATATCGAAGTTCGTTAAGTTGAACTTTGGTTATGTCGAAGTATTTTGTTCGGTCCGACGGAATTCGACATAATAGATGTAGACTGACTGTACAGTCAAACCTGTGTTAGTAGTCACCTCCATTAAGCAGCCAACCTGTATTAAGCAGCCAGTTTCCAGATTCCCAATATGATGTTTTATTATACATTTGCCCTCTATTAAGCAGCCACCTGTGTTAAGCAGCCACGTTCTGTGATTCCCTTGGCTGGCTGCTTAAGACAGGTTTGACTGTATTAGCAAAATAAGCATTTATTATAAATATCTGAATGTACTTAGTGTAGTCATAGAACACGCAAGTCATGATAGCACAGTGGTAGCACGTTCATAGCAGGTGTGAAAGGTCTGGATTTCGAGCCCCGCTGGAGCCGTTACGATTGTGTCCTTAGGCAAGGCATTTAAATTCAACTTGTCTCTTCTCTCTCCCTCCCTCGTGGCGATGGATTCCCTCAGGAATGATGTCTCGAGAGTGATTAATATAAGTTGTAAGAACTTGTTTCGCAATCGAGCTATAATAAATTTGAATAAACGAACACAAAACGTTTATGTAAAGGATCTTAAAGCATTAACATGGATTGAAAAGTTTGTATACAGTATACAATACTCTTACTCACCGGTGCTCCACATTCACATATAAACGTTGGTTTAAACATATTTATTCCACTATATACATTCACAAAACAATACATGCACACAAAATCAAAGAATAGGAAAGGATCAAAATGGAAGCAGAGCTTATATAGTTTCTCTCCTTATAAACGTTTACCATTACCATGACTGTTTTCAAAGTTAGCTCCATCTCATACAGATTTAGTTGGTATTCACACACAATACTCTAAGTCACTTGTGCTCCACATTGACCTTGACATTTTTCAAGGTCAAGATCTTGTAAAGAACACTTTTGTTTTCCTTTCGGGTCACCCCGTTTATTTTTATTTTTTGTACATACATGTACACACAAAGCAATGCAGTTAATTAAACAATGACATATTATATTATTAATATCAAAAAACGTACGGGTATATAAATATTGCATTCCCTGTATATACAAAAACCAACACTTGGCTATATAACACTTGGTATATAACACTTGGCTATATAGTCTTCATCCCTCAACACATTCCCTACTATGTATTTATGCACAATATTCATACTATAAACCATGACATGACAACATATATGCACTTGTCACCCGTTCGCAGTGCTCTTATATATATTGATTTGGTCTTGATTCTTGTTTGTGAATTATACTATTTAAACATAGTCTCTATTTTTATGTTTGTATGTAGTAATGATGTGGAGTCATGTGTACCATGGGCAGAGAGCACAACGCAGCAAGTGGACCTCGCCTTCAATGTCTTCTTCATGATCTACTTCTTTATACGGGTGAGACAAACATAGACAGTGTGATAATGGATGATTTCTTTCAATGTTACACTAGATGATTGCATACATGTATAGTCATTGAACACAAGAATTATATGAGCCTGATAAATACTTGCTCCAGTATGAGCAGATTATATGTATGCGTTTTGAACATTTTCATACTAAATGTACATTTGTACATGTATATTGTCAATCTTAGATATTTAGATTTGGCATGACTCTGTGTGGCACTCTGCTGGTCCGTTCAGCGTGTTAAGATTACCACAGCTTCTATGCACATGGCAATTTTGCGGATAATCAATGTTTTACCTTGTTTGATATGCTATGGTTTTGTGTAGGCACACATTCATTTACCCTAATGTAAACAACGAACAATGTAACATGGATAATGCATATATATTTGAACCATAATAATCTTGCAGTTTGTGGCAGCGAACGACAAGCCATGATTTTGTGTAGGCACACATTCATTTACCCTAATGGCAACAACGAACAATGTAACATGGATAATGCATATTTATTTTAACCATAATAATCTTGCAGTTTGTGGCAGCGAACGACAAGCTATGGTTTTGGGTAGACAAATTTTCATTTGTAGATTACTTCACCATTCCACCATCGTTTTTGGCAATATACCTGGATCACAACTGGCTAGGTAAGACACGCTCGCTTGATGTTATTATATAGATGGGTGGGTGTAATTCATTAACGATAGTGCAATCAGTGATACAATGATTAATGACAGGTAAGCAATTGTTGGCAGGTTCTCCTGAGGACGATGAATACAAGCAGTAGTAGGAGATGTGTTTATGATACAGGTACAGTCTACATCCGCTATGTCGAATTCCGTCGGACTGAGCAAAATACTTCAACATAACCGAAGTTTGACTAAAACGAAATTCGATATAAACAGAGCCAGTTATATGTAAAATGATAGTGTCTGAAATGGGACTTAGATCAGACTTCGATATAACCGGATAATTCGACATAACCATATATATGTAACCGGGTTTCATAGCCTCCCTTTTCATGTTGAGGGAATTAGCTCTTTGGGTTGACAGGGTACAGGGGGGTCAACAGCTCAAAGTGTTGCCCAGGTAATGTAGGCAAGATGAAAATACTGTCCAATTTTCACTATTTTAGTACTCTGTTTAACAGCTCCATCAAATATGGTCAACTGTCTAGATTTCTCTATTAAATTGTGTAGTAACAATATATATATATATAGTCAGCATTATAACTCCTTTCAACTACAGCAACGTTTGTATTGTCAAATATAATAACTGCAATTCCATTACAGAGAAGTTTGCATTAATCAATCAATGTATGGTAAAGTTTCCATAGTCAAATATAGCATGACATTTGTAACTGTATTAGACAACACCAAATAGTTCCAATTACTGTAGAAATAAATTAATTTGAACTTATTCTCAGTAAACCACAAAGACTGCCTAAATAAATTCTTACATGTTTCCAATTCTGGAATTTAGGTGGAGCTTAAAAATGTAACATAAAAATTAACCAATGAGTGACAGGCCTCAGTAAATAATTACATCTGATCAGTGTGTGTTTGTATAAATAGACGGGTCTGTAGTCTAGTGCTTAACACGTTTGACTGGTAATCCAGGGATCGCAGGTTCGATCCCCCGTCTGACCCTAATGAGATTAACAGTCTTTCAGAAGGAACTTTAACCCAAGGTCTTGCTTGTGCTTTACATTGTGCACGTAAAAGAACCAGAGGAGACTCTGGAATGGGTCTCTGTCTATATCATTGCACTATCCTCCAAAAATCTGATATGACTAATCTCTTTAGGAGGCATCGCTCATATGGCGGGCAACCGGTAGCGACGATAAATAACCGTAAAACATGAGTTTGTATAATATGCAATCAGACTAAGCATATTTCTCAAAGTGCCGTACAGACTTATCTTGTCTTGAAGATTAACTAATAATAAATTGGCTTTGGTCTTAAGCAAACTGTTAACCTGTAATACAATTTGAGACCTTAGTGGATAATGGACAAAATAGATTCCAGTCATGGATATTTGTCCTTAACCCATTTCATTCTGGATACATTTAAAGGCTGCATGCTGATCATGATCTATGTTGTTTGCTACATAGCCAAGTGTCTTAGCAAGATCATCTGAATAGCTAACAGCATACAGCCTGATCAGACGGCACGTTCCATGGTGGCTGATCTGGCTCTATGTTCTTTGTAATACTGTTTGAACGGTATCCAGAATCAAATAGGTTAAACTGGAAGAAGAAGAATGGTATCCAAGGCTGTTTCAAAAATGGTTCCGAATATTATTATTATACAGAAATAAAATATTTCACTTAATCTCAGAATGTCCTGATTATAGACAGAAATTAAACACAATACCATCTAACTTCTAAAATCAGGACTTCAACAAATGTAAACACTTGCACTATATTAAGTCACACATTTTCAACATTAAAGTTTCTATGCCTTAAAATGTATTATTGATATAGTAAGCTATTGTTTAATATTTCCCTATATACTATAGGTCTGTAACAACTACCCACTGTTGCATATGTCCAGTATATAATCCCTGTAGCTTCACATTAGGAGGTTGCTCATATTATGTGTTTTACTTTTATTTATCGTCGCTATGGTGTAAAGCACCGACACGAGACCTCGGTTTAACGTCCCATCTGAAAGACTGTTAATTTTATTAGGGTCAGACGGCGGATCAAACCTGCGATCCCTGGATTACCAGTCCAGCGTGTTACCACTGGACTACAGATCCGTCCGTCATATATCAATAAAATAATCAATATATAAATTAAAGGGTAAGTGTGGAATAGACTATTATGACCCCCAGTATATTTCAACACATGAGGACAATATCTCCCCTGTCAAAAACCCAGGTAGGACTCTATCCCCACCAATGAAAATGATGGGTAGGTCTTTAATATTCTCGTCCCACAAACCTTTTGAAGATCACATTGATAACACCCAGCCAGCTCAAAAAATGTTTTCTTGTTCTTAGCCCTTACTGTGCTGGAAACGAGTATTTCTGTTTTTGCAAACAGCACATACCATCTGATCAGGCTAGGCTCTATGCTGTTTGCTATTAGGATAGTGGAACTATAACACTTGGCTGAATAACAAGCAACATAGATCCATATCAGACGCAACGTTGCACCACAGCAGATCTGGATCTATGTTGTCTGTACGTTCCTTGTAATTTAAACAACAGAACTTTAACAATGCTTGAGATGAAAGTTATGTCTGCTAATATTTTCATATTTACTTATTTCTCAGGAGAGTATGTTTTGAATCACAATACAATTGTCTCCTAGGCATGTGCTACAGTACTACTTGTGTGCTTGTTGTATAAAGATAATTCCACATTTGAATTTACATACACAGCTGTACAAAAATTGTACAATACAACATTATAAAACAAATACATTTATGCTTACATCTAATATGTGTATGTCGGATAATCTTATCTCGAAATACCACAATCAGAGTCTCTTTCACTTTGTCCAGGTCTATATCCTTGAATAAATTCAGTAATGACAGAGTCTCTTTCACTTTGTCCAGGTCTAAATCTTTGAATAAATTCAATAATGACAGAGTCTCTTTCACTTTGTTCAGGTCTAAATCTTTGAATAAATACAATAATGACAGAGTCTCTTTCACTTTGTCCAGGTCTAAATCTTTGAATAAATTCAGTAATGACCATGTTCATGTAACTGACTATTGAAATTTTGGGATTCAAATTATTGGAAATTGCCATATTTTGTTGTTACTTTCCTCCCACCCTAAGAATGTTCATCCAGTGTTTACCAAGCAAGTTTATTCATATTATTTTATAATAATAATAGTTTGCAAAATTCCATTCACCCGTGTGTGTGGTTATTGTCCTTGTATTATAAAAATTACTGTACTTTCCAGTCTTCATTCTCTAATTACAACATTTTTGTTAAACAAGCATGCTTAACTCTTTCAACACCAAGTAACTGACATGGACTGGTCCATGATATTCTTAGACCAATAAATGAATAAGAAAATTACATTCGGACCAGTTCATTTATCAAGATGGGTAATTTTGTCTAAAATTAGTAATACTACTTGCAAAAAGTGCAGATCCTGAACCCCTTGTTGGATTTTCAAAACTTGGCAGGAAGCATAGGTATGAGGTTTAGTTGTGCGTAATTGTAACCCTGTTCCGGTTGGGTGATATATTTTGCAGATTTAAGGCCAGTTGAACATTTTTATGAGACAAAACTTCTCTGTGCATGTTCTCCATAACCTCATTTTGGATTTTCACCAAACTTGGCAGTAAGCATCAGTATGATGTCTAGATGTGCATAATTGTAGCCCCGTTCTGGTTGGATGAGATTCTGCAGATTTACAGCCAATTGAACATTTTTATGACACATAGCTTGTCCACGAATGTTCTCCAAAACCCTTTGTGGATTTACAAGTAAGCTTAGATACTGGCAATGAAAGGCTGTTGAAATTTGTTA
This sequence comes from Archivesica marissinica, assembly GCA_014843695.1. Taxonomy (NCBI): domain Eukaryota; kingdom Metazoa; phylum Mollusca; class Bivalvia; order Venerida; family Vesicomyidae; genus Archivesica; species Archivesica marissinica. The sequence goes on along the minus strand of JABXNX010001730.1, from coordinate 1,027 downwards.
CACTCTTGTGTGTTTACGACATTGTCGTCTTTCAGTATATGGTTATGAGAGTGACGGGTGTCATTTATAAATTTGATTGTATATGGCCTATCAATTGTATGTATAGTGTCAAGCCTATGGTGTATCATAATAATCTTAACTCTTTCAACACCAAGTAACTGACATGGACTGGTCCATGATATTCTTAGACCAATAAATGAATAAGAAAATTACATTCGGACCAGTTCATTTATCAAGATGGGTAATTTTGTCTAAAATTAGTAATACTACTTGCAAAAAGTGCAGATCCTGAACCCCTTGTTGGATTTTCAAAACTTGGCAGGAAGCATAGGTATGAGGTTTAGTTGTGCGTAATTGTAACCCTGTTCCGGTTGGGTGATATATTTTGCAGATTTAAGGCCAGTTGAACATTTTTATGAGACAAAACTTCTCTGTGCATGTTCTCCATAACCTCATTTTGGATTTTCACCAAACTTGGCAGTAAGCATCAGTATGATGTCTAGATGTGCATAATTGTAGCCCCGTTCTGGTTGGATGAGATTCTGCAGATTTACAGCCAATTGAACATTTTTATGACACATAGCTTGTCCACGAATGTTCTCCAAAACCCTTTGTGGATTTACAAGTAAGCTTAGATACTGGCAATGAAAGGCCGTTGAAATTTGTTACACTCTTGTGTGTTTACGACATTGTCGTCTTTCAGTATATGGTTATGAGAGTGACGGGTGTCATTTATAAATTTGATTGTATATGGCCTATCAATTGTATGTATAGTGTCAAGCCTATGGTGTATCATAATAATCTTAACTCTTTCAACACCAAGTAACTGACATGGACTGGTCCATGATATTCTTAGACCAATAAATGAATAAGAAAATTACATTCGGACCAGTTCATTTATCAAGATGGGTAATTTTGTCTAAAATTAGTAATACTACTGGCAAAAAGTGCAGATCCTGATGAGACGGCTCATCACGAGCCGGCTTATCTGGATCTACACTTTTTGTAAGCCTATATAGAGGTCTGT
>JABXNX010001729.1:0-11685 GCA_014843695.1 Archivesica marissinica | reverse complement strand
CAGACATCCGGGGTCTTCCTTCACCAATAATAGCTGGAGAGTCACCACCATACATCCGGGGTCTTCCTCCACCAATAATAGCTGGAGAGTGGCCAGGCATCCGGGATCTTCCTCCACCAATAATAGCTGGAGAGTCGCCGGGCACCCTGGGTCTTCCTCCACCAATAATAGCTGGAGAGTCACCACCATACATCCGGGGTCTTCCTCCACCAATAATAGCTGGAGAGTCAACAGACATCCGGGGTCTTCCTCCACCAATAATAGCTGGAGAGTCACCATACACCCGGGGTCTTCCTCCACCAATAATAGCTGGAGAGTCGACATACATCCGGGGTCTTCCTCCACCATTAATAGCTGGAGAGTCACCAGACAACCGGGGTCTTCCTCCACCAATAATAGCTGGAGAGTCACCATACATCCAGGGTCTTCCTCCACCAATAATAGCTGGAGAGTCGCCATACACCCGGGGTCTTCCTCCACCAATAATAGCTGGAGAGTCACCATACATCCAGGGTCTTCCTCCACCAATAATAGCTGGAGAGTCGCCATACACCCGGGGTCTTCCTCCACCAATAATAGCTGGAGAGTCACCATACATCCACGGTCTTCCTCCACCAATAATAGCTGGAGAGTCGCCATACACCCGGGGTCTTCCTCCACCAATAATAGCTGGAAAGTCACCATACACCCTTGGTCTTCCTCCACCAATAATAGCTGGAGAGTCACCATACATCCGGGGTCTTCCTCCACCAATAATAGCTGGAGAGTCACCATACACCCTGGGTCTTCCTCCACCAATAATAGCTGAAGAGTCACCATACATCCGGGGTCTTCCTCCACCAATAATAGCTGGAGAGTCACCATACATCCAGGGTCTTCCTCCACCAATAATAGCTGGAGAGTCACCAGACACCCGGGGTCTCCTCCACCATAATAGCTGGAGAGTCACCATACATCCGGGGTCTTCCTCCACCAATAATAGCTGGGAGTCACCAGACACCCGGGTCTTCCTCCACCATAAGCTGGAGAGTCACCACCATACATCCGGGGTCTTCCTCCACCAATATAGGCTGGAGAGTCACCACCATAACATCCGGTGTCTTCCTCCACCAATAATACTGGAGAGTCACCATACATCGGGGTCTTCCTCCACCAATAATAGCTGGGAGTCAACATACATCCAGGGTCTTCCTCCACCATAATAGCTGGAGAGTCGACATACATCCAGGTCTTCCTCCAGCCAGAGTCACCAGACATCCGGGGTCTTCCCCACCAATAATAGCTGGAGAGTCGACATACATCCTGGTCTTCCTCCCCAATAATAGCTGGAGAGTCACCATACATCCGGGGTCTTCCTCCACCAATAATAGCTGGAGAGTCGACATACATCCGGGTCTTCCTCCCCAATAATAGCTGGAGAGTCACCATACATCAGGGTCTTCCTCCACCATTAATAGCTGGAGCGTCGACATACATCCAGGGTCTTCCTCCACCAATAATAGCTGGAGAGTCACCAGACATCCGGGGTCTTCCTTCACCAATAATAGCTGGAGAGTCACCACCATACATCCGGGGTCTTCCTCCACCAATAATAGCTGGAGAGTCACCATACATCCGGGGTCTTCCTCCACCAATAATAGCTGGAGAGTCGACATATCCAGGGTCTTCCTCCACCAATAATAGCTGGAGAGTCACCATGACAGTATGCTGTTGGTGCCACTTTATACCCGAAAAACAAACATTATGCGTCAAGAAAACCTCAATCATTATCATTTTTCAAAAAGCGTGCTCTGAAGCTTTGCATGCACATCCGATCGATAACTCTCTACACCCGCATTAAGTTCCCACCCTAACAGTGACCTTGAACTTGAAATTTGGCCAAAATAGTTGATTCCAAAAATTATTTATGGGTAAAAAAACATCTCTCAACAAACTATTTCACATACACATTTGCAGCACCAACAGTAAGTACCCACACTACCATTGACCTTGAACATAATATTTTGCAATTCGTTGGAAAGTATGAAAGATCATTTTTATTTCGCTGAACCAACACTTATACAGTCAATCACGCATGGTGAGATACCTTGTGTCTGTGGACTTCTTGGGTTGTTGGACTGTATTGCACTTGTGTCTGTGGACTTCTTGGGTTGTTGGACTGTATTGCACTTGTGTCTGTGGACTTCTTGGGTTGTTGGACTGTATTGCACTTGTGTCTGTGGACTTCTTGGGTTGTTGGACTGTATTGCACTTGGTCTGTGGACTTCTTGGGTTGGGTGGACTGTATTGCACTTGTGTCTGGGACTTCTTGGGTTGTGTGACTGTATTGCACTTGTGTCTGTGGACTTCTTGGGTTGTTGGTCTGTATTGCACTTGTGTTTGTGGACTTCTTGGGTTGTTGGACTGTATTGCACTTGTGTCTGTGGACTTCTTGGGTTGTTGGACTGTATTGCACTTGGGTCTGTGGACTTCTTGGGTTGTTGGACTGTATTGCACTTGTGTCTGTGGACTTCTTGGGTTGTTGGACTGTATTGCACTTGTGTCTGTGGACTTCTTGGGTTGTTGGACTGTATTGCACTTGTGTCTGTGGACTTCTTGGTTGTTGGACGTATTCACTTGTGTCTGTGGGACTTCTTGGGTTGTTGGACGTATTGCACTTGTGTCTGTGGACGTCTGGGTTGTTGGACTGTATTGCCTTTGGTCTGTGGACTTCTTGGGTTTTGTGGACTGTATTGCACTTGTGTCTGTGGACTTCTTGGGTTGTTGGACTGTATTGCACTTGTGTCTGTGGACTTCTTGGGTTTGTTGCTGTATTGCACTTGTGTCTGTGGACTTCTTGGGTTGTTGGACTGTATTGCACTTGTGTCTGTGGACTTCTTGGGTTGTTGGACTGTATTGCACTTGTGTCTGTGGACTTCTTGGGTTGTTGGACTGTATTGCACTTGTGTCTGTGGACTTCTTGGGGCAGTGGACTGTATTGCACTTGGGTCTGTGGACTTCTTGGGTCAGTGGACTGTATTGCACTTGGGTCTGTGGACTTCTTGGGTCAGTGGACTGTATTACACTTGGGTCAGTGGACTGTATTACACTTGGGTCAGTGGACTGTATTACACTTGGGTCGGTGGACTGTATTACACTTGGGTCAGTGGACTGTATTACACTTGGGTTGTTGGACTGTATTACACTTGGGTCAGTGGACTGTATTACACTTGTGTTGTTGGACTGTATTACACTTGGGTCAGTGGACTGTATTACACTTGGGTTGTTGGACTGTATTACAATTGGGTCGGTGGACTGTATTACACTTGGGTCAGTGGACTGTATTACACTTGGGTTGTTGGACTGTATTACACTTGGGTCAGTGGACTGTATTACACTTGGGTTGTTGGACTGTATTGCACTTGTGTCTGTGGACTTCTTGGGTTGTTGGACTGTATTGCACTTGGGTCTGTGGACTTCTTGGGTTGTTGGACTGTATTGCACTTGGGTCTGTGGACTTCTTGGGTCAGTGGACTGTATTGCACTTGGGTCTGTGGACTTCTTGGGTCAGTGGACTGTATTACACTTGGGTCAGTGGACTGTATTACACTTTGGTCAGTGGACTGTATTACACTTGGGTCGGTGGACTGTATTACACTTGGGTCAGTGGACTGTATTACACTTGGGTTGTGGACTGTATTACACTTGGGTCAGTGGACTGTATTATACTTGGGTTGTTGGACTGTATTACAATTGGGTCGGTGGACTGTATTACACTTGGGTCAGTGGACTGTATTACACTTGGGTTGTTGGACTGTATTACACTTGGGTCAGTGGACTGTATTACACTTAGGTTGTTGGACTGTATTACAATTGGGTCGGTGGACTGTATTACACTTGGGTCTGTGTACTGTATTACACTTGGATCAGTGGACTGTATTACACTTGGATCAGTGGACTGTATTACACTTGGATCAGTGGACTGTATTACACTTGGGTTGGTGGTCTGTATTACACTTGGGTTCATGGACTGTATTACACTTGGGTCAGTGGACTGTATTACACTTGGGTCGGTGGACTGTATTACACTTGGGTTCATGGACTGTATTACACTTGGGTCGGTGGACTGTATTACACTTGGGTTCATGGACTGTATTACACTTGGATCAGTGGACTGTATTACACTTGGGTAGTTGGACTGTATTACACTTGGGTCAGTGGACTGTATTACACTTGGGTTGTTGGACTGTATTACACTTGGGTCGGTGGACTGTATTACACTTGGGTCAGTGGACTGTATTACACTTGGTTCGGTGGACTGTATTACACTTGGGTTCATGGACTGTATTACACTTGGGTCCATGGACAGTATTACACTTGGGTCAGTGGACTGTATTACATTTGGGTCAGTGGCCTGTATTACACTTGGGTCTGTGGACTGTATTACACTAGGGTCAGTGGACTGTATTACACTTGGGTCGGTGGACTGTATTACACTTGGGTTCATGGACTGTATTACACTTGGATCAGTGGACTGTATTACACTTGGGTTGTTGGACTGTATTACACTAGGGTCAGTGGACTGTATTACACTGGGGTCTGTGGACTGTATTACACTTGGGTTCATGGACTGTATTACACTTGGATCAGTGGACTGTATTACACTTGGATCAGTGGACTGTATTACACTTGGGTCAGTGGACTGTATTACACTTGGGTTGGTGGTCTGTATTACACTTGGGTTCATGGACTGTATTACACTTGGGTCAGTGGACTGTATTACACTTGGGTCGGTGGACTGTATTACACTTGGGTTCATGGACTGTATTACACTTGGGTCGGTGGACTGTATTACACTTGGGTCATGGACTGTATTACACTTGGGTCAGTGGACTGTATTACACTTGGGTTGTTGGACTGTATTACACTTGGGTCAGTGGACTGTATTACACTTGGGTCGTTGGACTGTATTACACTTGGGTTCATGGACTGTATTACACTTGGATCAGTGGACTGTATTACACTTGGTCAGTGGACTGTATTACACTTGGATCAGTGGACTGTATTACACTTGGGTCGGTGGTCTGTATTACACTTGGGTTCATGGACTGTATTACACTTGGGTCAGTGGACTGTATTACACTTGGGTCGGTGGACTGTATTACACTTGGGTTCATGGACTGTATTACACTTGGGTCAGTGGACTGTATTACACTTGGGTCGTGGACTGTATTACACTTGGGTCGGTGGACTGTATTACACTTGGGTTGTTGGACTGTATTACACTTGGGTCAGTGGACTGTATTACACTTGGGTTAGTGGACTGTATTACACTTGGGTCCGTGGACTGTATTACACTTGGGTCGGTGGACTGTATTACACTTAGGTCATGGACTGTATTACACTTGGATCAGTGGACTGTATTACACTTGGGTCAGTGGACTGTATTACACTTGGGTCAGTGGACTGTATTACACTTGGGTCAGTGGACTGTATTACACTTGGGTCGGTGGACTGTATTACACTTGGGTCAGTGGACTGTATTACACTTGGGTCCATGGACTGTATTACACTTGGGTCAGTGGACTGTATTACACTTGGGTCAGTGGACTGTATTACACTTGGGTCGGTGGACTGTATTACACTTGGGTCAGTGGACTGTATTACACTTGGGTCAGTGGACTGTATTACACTTGGGTCTGTGGACTGTATTACACTTGGGTCAGTGGACTGTATTACACTTGGGTCGTTGGACTGTATTACACTTGGGTCTGTGGACTGTATTACACTTGGGTTCATGGACTGTATTACACTTGGATCAGTGGACTGTATTACACTTGGATCAGTGGACTGTATTACACTTGGATCAGTGGACTGTATTACACTTGGGTTCATGGACTGTATTACACTTGGGTCGGTGGACTGTATTACACTTGGGTTCATGGACTGTATTACACTTGGATCAGTGGACTGTATTACACTTGGGTTGTTGGACTGTATTACACTTGGGTCCATGAACTGTATTACACTTGGATCAGTGGACTGTATTACACTTGGGTCTGTGGACTGTATTACACTTGGGTCGGTGGACTGTATTACACTTGGGTCGGTGGACTGTATTACACTTGGGTCAGTGGACTGTATTACACTTGGGTCAGTGGACTGTATTACACTTGGGTCTGTGGACTGTATTACACTTGGGTCAGTGGACTGTATTACACTTGGGTCGGTGGACTGTATTACACTTGGGTCAGTGGACTGTATTACACTTGGGTCATGGACTGTATTACACTTGGGTCGTGGACTGTATTACACTTGGGTCAGTGGACTGTATTACACTTGGGTCAGTGGACTGTATTACACTTGGGTCGGTGGACTGTATTACACTTGGGTCATGGACTGTATTACACTTGGGTCAGTGGACTGTATTACACTTGGGTCGGTGGACTGTATTACACTTGGGTCCATGGACTGTATTACACTTGGGTCGGTGGACTGTATTACACTTGGGTTCATGGACTGTATTACACTTGGGTCGGTGGACTGTATTACACTTGGGTTCATGGACTGTATTACACTTGGGTCAGTGGACTGTATTACACTTGGGTCAGTGGACTGTATTACACTTGGGTCAGTGGACTGTATTACACTTGGGTCAGTGGACTGTATTACACTTGGGTCGGTGGACTGTATTACACTTGGGTCAGTGGACTGTATTACACTTGGGTCAGTGGACTGTATTACACTTGGGTCAGTGGACTGTATTACACTTGGGTCAGTGGACTGTATTACACTTGGGTCAGTGGACTGTATTACACTTGGGTCAGTGGACTGTATTACACTTGGGTTCGTGGACTGTATTACACTTGGGTCGGTGGACTGTATTACACTTGGGTCGGTGGACTGTATTACACTTGGGTCGGTGGTCTGTATTACACTTGGGTCAGTGGTCTGTATTACACTTGGGTCAGTGGACTGTATTACACTTGGGTCCATGGACTGTATTACACTTGGGTTCATGGACTGTATTACACTTGGGTCCGTGGACTGTATTACACTTGGGTTCATGGACTGTATTACACTTGGGTCAGTGGACTGTATTACACTTGTGTCGGTGGTCTGTATTGCACTGGGGTCGGTGGACTGTATTACACTTGGGTTGGTGGACTGTATTACACTTGGGTCAGTGGACTGTATTACACTTGGGTTGGTGGACTGTATTACACTTGGGTCCATGAACTGTATTACACTAGGGTCTGTGGACTGTATTACACTTGTGTCCATGAACTGTATTACACGTGGGTCCATGGACTGTATTACACTTGGGTCCATGGACTGTATTACACTAGGGTCAGTGGACTGTATTACTCTAGGGTCAGTGGACTGTATTACACTTGGGTCCATGAACTGTATTACACGTGGGTCCATGGACTGTATTACACGTGGGTCCATGACCTGTATTACACTTGGGTCCATGGACTGTATTACACTAGGGTCAGTGGACTGTATTACACTTGTGTCCATGGACTGTATTACACTTGGGTCCGTGGACTGTATTACACTTGTGTCCGTGGACTGTATTACACTTGGGTCCGTGGACTGTATTACACTTGGGTCCGTGGACTGTATTACACTTGGGTTCGTGGACTGTATTACAATTGGGTCAGTGGACTGTATTACACTAGGGTCAGTGGACTGTATTACACTTGGGTCAGTGGACTGTATTACACTAGGGTCAGTGGACTGTATTACACTTGGGTCAGTGGACTGTATTACACTTGGGTCCATGGACTGTATTACACTTGGGTTCATGGACTATATTACACTTGGGTCGGTGGACTGTATTACACTTGGGTCCATGGACTGTATTACACTAGGGTCAGTGGACTGTATTACACTTGGGTCCATGGACTATATTACACTTGGGTCGGTGGACTGTATTACACTAGGGTCAGTGGACTGTATTACACTTGGTTCAGTGGACTGTATTACACTTGGGTCGGTGGACTGTATTACACTTGGGTCAGTGGACTGTATTACACTTGGGTGTGGACTGTATTACACTTGGGTCGGTGGACTGTATTACACTTGGGTCAGTGGACTGTATTACACTTGGTTCAGTGACTGTATTACACTTGGATCAGTGGACTGTATTACACTTGGGTCAGTGGACTGTATTACACTTGGGTCGGTGGACTGTATTACACTTGGGTCGGTGGACTGTATTACACTTGGGTCGGTGGACTGTATTACACTTGGGTCAGTGGACTGTATTACACTTGGGTCAGTGGACTGTATTACACTTGGGTTGGTGGACTGTATTACACTTGTGTCCATGGACTGTATTACACTTGGGTCTGTGGACTGTATTACACTTGGGTCCATGGACTGTATTACACTTGGGTCCATGGACTGTATTACACTTGGGTCGGTGGACTGTATTACACTTGGGTTCGTGGACTGTATTACACTTGGGTCGGTGTACTGTATTACACTTGGGTCAGTGGACTGTATTACACTTGGGTTCGTGGACTGTATTACACTTGGGTCGGTGGACTGTATTACACTTGGGTCGGTGGACTGTATTACACTTGGGTCGGTGGTCTGTATTACACTTGGGTCAGTGGTCTGTATTACACTTGGGTCAGTGGACTGTATTACACTTGGGTTCATGGACTGTATTACACTTGGGTCATGGACTGTATTACACTTGGGTCAGTGGACTGTATTACACTTGGGTCGGTGGACTGTATTACACTTGGGTCGGTGGACTGTATTACACTTGGGTCGGTGGTCTGTATTACACTTGGGTCAGTGGACTGTATTACACTTGGGTTCGTGGACTTATTACACTTGGGTCGGTGGTCTGTATTACACTTGTGTTGGTGGTCTGTATTGCACTGGGGTCGGTGGACTGTATTACACTTGGGTTGGTGGACTGTATTACACTTGGGTCAGTGGACTGTATTACACTTGGGTTGGTGGACTGTATTACACTTGGGTCCATGAACTGTATTACACTAGGGTCTGTGGACTGTATTACACTTGGGTCCATGGACTGTATTACACTTGGGTCCATGGACTGTATTACACTTGGGTCGGTGGACTGTATTACACTTGGGTTTGTGGACTGTATTACACTTGGGTCGGTGTACTGTATTACACTTGGGTCAGTGGACTGTATTACACTTGGGTTCGTGGACTGTATTACACTTGGGTCGGTGGACTGTATTACACTTGGGTCGGTGGACTGTATTACACTTGGGTCGGTGGTCTGTATTACAATTGGGTCAGTGGTCTGTATTACACTTGGGTCAGTGGACTGTATTACACTTGGGTCGGTGGACTGTATTACACTTGGGTTCATGGACTGTATTACACTTGGGTCAGTGGACTGTATTACACTTGGGTCCATGGACTGTATTACACTTGGGTCCATGGCTGTATTACACTTGGGTCAGTGGACTGTATTACACTTGGGTTGGTGGACTGTATTACACTTGGGTCGGTGGACTGTATTACACTTGGGTCAGTGGACTGTATTACACTTGGGTTCATGGACTGTATTACACTTGGGTCAGTGGTCTGTATTACACTTGGGACAGTGGACTGTATTACACTTGGGTCCATGGTCTGTATTACACTTGGGTTCATGGACTGTATTACACTTGGGTCAGTGGTCTGTATTACACTTGGGTCGGTGGACTGTATTACACTTGGGTCTGTATTACACTTGGGTTCGTGGACTTATTACACTTGGGTCGGTGGTCTGTATTACACTTGTGTCGGTGGTCTGTATTGCACTGGGGTCGGTGGACTGTATTACACTTGGGTTGGTGGACTGTATTACACTTGGGTCAGTGGACTGTATTACACTTGGGTCAGTGGACTGTATTACACCTGGGTCCATGGACTGTATTACACTTGGGTCCATGGACTGTATTACACTTGGGTCCATGGACTGTATTACACTTGGGTCCATGGACTGTATTACACTTGGGTCCGTGGACTGTATTACACTTGTGTCCATGGACTGTATTACACCTGGGTCCATGGACTGTATTACACTTGGGTCCGTGGACTGTATTACACTTGGGTTCGTGGACTGTATTACACTTGGGTCAGTGGACTGTATTACACTAGGGTCAGTGGACTGTATTACACTTGGGTCAGTGGACTGTATTACACTAGGGTCAGTGGACTGTATTACACTTGGGTCAGTGGACTGTATTACACTTGGATCAGCGGACTGTATTACACTTGGGTCAGTGGACTGTATTACACTTGGGTTGGTGGACTGTATTACACTTGGGTCGGTGGACTGTATTACAGTAGGGTCAGTGGACTGTATTACACTTGGGTCAGTGGACTGTATTACACTTGGGTCCATGGACTGTATTACACTTGGGTCCATGGACTGTATTACACTTGGGTCCATGGACTGTATTACACTTGGGTCCATGGACTGTATTACACTTGGGTCCATGGACTGTATTACACTTGGGTCAGTGTACTGTATTACACTTGGGTCAGTGGACTGTATTACACTTGGGTTTGTGGACTGTATTACACTTGGGTCGGTGGACTGTAGTACACTTGGGTCGGTGGACTGTATTACACTTGGGTCGTGGTCTGTATTACACTTGGGTCAGTGGTCTGTATTACACTTGGGTCAGTGGACTGTATTACACTTGGGTCCATGGACTGTATTACACTTGGGTCCATGGACTGTATTACACTTGTGTCCATGGACTGTATTACATTTGGGTGTATGGACTGTATTACACTTGGGTCCATGGACTGTATTACACTTGGGTCGGTGTACTGTATTACACTTGGGTCAGTGGACTGTATTACACATGGGTTGGTGGACTGTATTACACTTGGGTCCATGGACTGTATTACACTTGGGTCCATGGACTGTATTACACTAGGGTCGGTGGACTGTATTACACTAGGGTCAGTGGACTGTATTACACTTGGGTCCATGAACTGTATTACACTTGGGTCCATGGACTGTATTACACTAGGGTCAGTGGACTGTATTACACTTGGGTCCATGGACTGTATTACACTTGGGTCGGTGGACTGTATTACAGTTGGGTTTGTTGACTGTATTACACTTGGGTCCGTGGACTGTATTACACTTGGGTCCATGGACTGTATTACACTTGGGTCCATGGACTGTATTACACTTGGGTCGGTGTACTGTATTACACTTGGCTCAGTGGACTGTATTACACTTGGGTTCGTGGACTGTATTGCACTTGGGTCGGTGGACTGTATTACACTTGGGTCGGTGGTCTGTATTACACTTGGGTCGGTGGTCTGTATTACACTTGGGTCAGTGGACTGTATTACACTTTGGTCAGTGGACTGTATTACACTAGGGTCAGTGGACTGTATTACACTTGGGTCAGTGTACTGAATTACACTAGGGTCGGTGGACTATATTACACTTGGGTCAGTGGACTGTATTACACTTGGGTCCATGAACTGTATTACACGTGGGTCCATGGACTGTATTACACTTGGGTCCATGGACTGTATTACACTAGGGTCAGTGGACTGTATTACACTTGTGTTGGTGGACTGTATTACACTTGGGTCCATGAACTGTATTACTCTAGGGTCAGTGGACTGTATTACACTTGGGTCAATGAACTGTATTACACGTGGGTCCATGGACTGTATTACACGTGGGTC
>JABXNX010001728.1:0-11690 GCA_014843695.1 Archivesica marissinica | reverse complement strand
ATAGTGTTACAAACATAAGCATTCTGCTGCCTAACTGTAGATATAGTGTTACAAACCTAAGCATTCTGCTGCCTAACTGTAGATAGTGTTACAAACCTAAGCATTCTGCTGCCTAACTGTAGATATAGTGTTACAAACCTAAGCATTCTGCTGCCTAACTGTAGATATAGTGTTACAAACCTAAGCATTCTGCTGCCTAACTGTAGATATAGTGTTACAAACCTAAGCATTCTGCTGCCTAACTGTAGATATAGTGTTACAAACCTAAGCATTATGCTGCCTAACTGTAGATATAGTGCTACAAACCTAAGCATTCTGCTGCCTAACTGTAGATATAGTGTTACAAACCTAAGCATTCTGCTGCCTAACTGTAGATATAGTGTTACAAACCTAAGCATTCTGCAGCCTAACTGTAGATATAGTGTTATAAACCTAAGCATTCTGCAGCCTAACTGTAGATATAGAGCTATAAACCTAAGCATTCTGCAGCCTAACTGTAGATATAGAGCTATAAACCTAAGCATTCTGCAGCCTAACTGTAGATATAGAGCTATAAACCTAAGCATTCTGCAGCCTAACTGTAGATATAGAGCTATAAACCTAAGCATTCTGCAGCCTAACTGTAGATATAGAGCTATAAACCTAAGCATTCTGCAGCCTAACTGTAGATATAGAGCTATAAACCTAAGCATTCTGCAGCCTAACTGTAGATATAGAGCTACAAACCTAAGCATTCTGCTGCCTAACTGTAGATATAGTGTTACAAACCTAAGCATTATGCAGCCTAACTGTAGATATAGTGTTACAAACCTAAGCATTCTGCAGCCTAACTGTAGATATAGTGTTACAAACCTAAGCATTCTGCTGCCTAACTGTAGATATAGTGTTACAAACCTAAGCATTCTGCTGCCTAACTGTAGATATAGTGTTACAAACCTAAGCATTCTGCTGCCTAACTGTAGATAGTGTTACAAACCTAAGCATTCTGCTGCCTAACTGTAGATATAGTGTTACAAACCTAAGCATTCTGCTGCCTAACTGTAGATATAGTGTTACAAACCTAAGCATTCTGCTGCCTAACTGTAGATATAGTGTTACAAACCTAAGCATTCTGCTGCCTAACTGTAGATATAGTGTTACAAACCTAAACATTCTGCTGCCTAACTGTAGATATAGTGTTACAAACCTAAGCATTCTGCTGCCTAACTGTAGATATAGTGTTACAAACCTAAGCATTCTGCAGCCTAACTGTAGATATAGTGTTACAAACCTAAGCATTCTGCTGCCTAACTGTAGATATAGTGCTATAAACCTAAGCATTCTGCAGCCTAACTGTAGATATAGAGCTATAAACCTAAGCATTCTGCAGCCTAACTGTAGATATAGAGCTATAAACCTAAGCATTCTGCAGCCTAACTGTAGATATAGAGCTATAAACCTAAGCATTCTGCAGCCTAACTGTAGATATAGAGCTATAAACCTAAGCATTCTGCTGCCTAACTGTAGATATTGGGCTACAAACCTAAGCATTCTGCTGCCTAACTGTAGATATAGTGTTACAAACCTAAGCATTCTGCAGCCTAACTGTAGATATAGTGTTACAAACCTAAGCATTCTGCAGCCTAACTGTAGATATAGTGTTACAAACCTAAGCATTCTGCTGCCTAACTGTAGATATAGTGTTACAAACCTAAGCATTCTGCTGCCTAACTGTAGATATAGTGTTACAAACCTAAGCATTCTGCTGCCTAACTGTAGATACAGTGTTACAAACCTAAGCATTCTGCAGCCTAACTGTAGATTGTGCTACAAACCTAAGCATTCTGCTGCCTAACTGTAGATAGTGTTACTAAACCTAAGCATTCTGCTGCCTAACTGTAGATATAGTGTTACAAACCTAAGCATTCTGCTGCCTAACTGTAGATATAGTGTTACAAACCTAAGCATTCTGCAGCCTAACTGTAGATATAGTGTTACAAACCTAAGCATTCTGCAGCCTAACTGTAGATATAGTGCTATAAACCTAAGCATTCTGCTGCCTAACTGTAGATATAGAGCTACAAACCTAAGCATTCTGCTGCCTAACTGTAGATATAGTGTTACAAACCTAAGCATTCTGCTGCCTAACTGTAGATATAGTGTTACAAACCTAAGCATTCTGCTGCCTAACTGTAGATATAGTGTTACAAACCTAAGCATTATGCTGCCTAACTGTAGATATAGTGTTACAAACCTAAGCATGATGCTGCCTAACTGTAGATATAGTGCTACAAACCTAAGCATTCTGCTGCCTAACTGTAGATATAGTGTTACAAACCTAAGCATTCTGCAGCCTAACTGTAGATATAGTGTTACAAACCTAAGCATTCTGCTGCCTAACTGTAGATATAGTGTTACAAACCTAAGCATTCTGCTGCCTAACTGTAGATATAGTGTTACAAACCTAAGCATTCTGCTGCCTAACTGTAGATATAGTGTTACAAACCTAAGCATTCTGCTGCCTAACTGTAGATATAGTGTTACAAACCTAAGCATTCTGCTGCCTAACTGTAGATATAGTGTTACAAACCTAAGCATTCTGCTGCCTAACTGTAGATATAGTGCTACAAACCTAAGCATTCTGCAGCCTAACTGTAGATATAGTGTTACAAACCTAAGCATTCTGCAGCCTAACTGTAGATATAGAGCTATAAACCTAAGCATTCTGCAGCCTAACTGTAGATATAGAGTTACAAACCTAAGCATTCTGCTGCCTAACTGTAGATATAGTGTTACAAACCTAAGCATTCTGCTGCCTAACTGTAGATATAGTGTTACAAACCTAAGCATTCTGCTGCCTAACTGTAGATATAGTGTTACAAACCTAAGCATTCTGCTGCCTAACTGTAGATATAGTGTTACAAACCTAAGCATTCTGCTGCCTAACTGTAGATATAGTGTTACAAACCTAAGCATTCTGCTGCCTAACTGTAGATATAGTGTTACAAACCTAAGCATTCTGCTGCCTAACTGTAGATATAGTGTTACAAACCTAAGCATTCTGCTGCCTAACTGTAGATATAGTGTTACAAACCTAAGCATTCTGCTGCCTAACTGTAGATATAGTGTTACAAACCTAAGCATTCTGCTGCCTAACTGTAGATATAGTGTTACAAACCTAAGCATTCTGCTGCCTAACTGTAGATATAGTGTTACAAACCTAAGCATTCTGCAGCCTAACTGTAGATATAGTGCTACAAACCTAAGCATTCTGCTGCCTAACTGTAGATATAGTGTTACAAACCTAAGCATTCTGCTGCCTAACTGTAGATATAGTGTTACAAACCTAAGCATTCTGCTGCCTAACTGTAGATATAGTGTTACAAACCTAAGCATTCTGCTGCCTAACTGTAGATATAGTGTTACAAACCTAAGCATTCTGCTGCCTAACTGTAGATATAGTGTTACAAACCTAAGCATTCTGCAGCCTAACTGTAGATATAGTGCTACAAACCTAAGCATTCTGCAGCCTAACTGTAGATATAGTGCTACAAACCTAAGCATTCTGCTGCCTAACTGTAGATATAGTGTTACAAACCTAAGCATTCTGCTGCCTAACTGTAGATATAGTGTTACAAACCTAAGCATTCTGCAGCCTAACTGTAGATATAGTGTTACAAACCTAAGCATTCTGCTGCCTAACTGTAGATATAGTGTTACAAACCTAAGCATTCTGCTGCCTAACTGTAGATATAGTGTTACAAACCTAAGCATTCTGCTGCCTAACTGTAGATATAGTGTTACAAACCTAAGCATTCTGCAGCCTAACTGTAGATTGTGCTACAAACCTAAGCATTCTGCTGCCTAACTGTAGATAGTGTTACTAACCTAAGCATTCTGCTGCCTAACTGTAGATATAGTGTTACAAACCTAAACATTCTGCTGCCTAACTGTAGATATAGTGTTACAAACCTAAGCATTCTGCAGCCTAACTGTAGATATAGTGTTACAAACCTAAGCATTCTGCTGCCTAACTGTAGATATAGTGCTATAAACCTAAGCATTCTGCAGCCTAACTGTAGATATAGAGCTATAAACCTAAGCATTCTGCAGCCTAACTGTAGATATAGAGCTATAAACCTAAGCATTCTGCAGCCTAACTGTAGATATAGAGCTATAAACCTAAGCATTCTGCAGCCTAACTGTAGATATAGAGCTATAAACCTAAGCATTCTGCAGCCTAACTGTAGATATAGTGTTACAAACCTAAGCATTCTGCTGCCTAACTGTAGATATAGTGTTACAAACCTAAGCATTCTGCTGCCTAACTGTAGATATAGTGTTACAAACCTAAGCATTCTGCTGCCTAACTGTAGATATAGTGTTACAAACCTAAGCATTCTGCAGCCTAACTGTAGATATAGTGCTACAAACCTAAGCATTCTGCTGCCTAACTGTAGATATAGTGTTACAAACCTAAGCATTCTGCTGCCTAACTGTAGATATAGTGTTACAAACCTAAGCATTCTGCTGCCTAACTGTAGATATAGTGTTACAAACCTAAGCATTCTGCTGCCTAACTGTAGATTGTGTTACAAACCTAAGCATTCTGCTGCCTAACTGTAGATAGTGTTACAAACCTAAGCATTCTGCTGCCTAACTGTAGATATAGTGTTACAAACCTAAGCATTCTGCTGCCTAACTGTAGATATAGTGTTACAAACCTAAGCATTCTGCTGCCTAACTGTAGATATAGTGTTACAAACCTAAGCATTCTGCTGCCTAACTGTAGATATAGTGTTACAAACCTAAGCATTCTGCTGCCTAACTGTAGATATAGTGCTACAAACCTAAGCATTCTGCAGCCTAACTGTAGATATAGAGCTATAAACCTAAGCATTCTGCAGCCTAACTGTAGATATAGTGCTATAAACCTAAGCATTCTGCAGCCTAACTGTAGATATAGAGCTATAAACCTAAGCATTCTGCAGCCTAACTGTAGATATAGAGCTATAAACCTAAGCATTCTGCTGCCTAACTGTAGATATAGTGCTACAAACCTAAGCATTCTGCTGCCTAACTGTAGATATAGTGTTACAAACCTAAGCATTCTGCTGCCTAACTGTAGATAGTGTTACAAACCTAAGCATTCTGCTGCCTAACTGTAGATATAGTGTTACAAACCTAAGCATTCTGCTGCCTAACTGTAGATATAGTGTTACAAACCTAAGCATTCTGCTGCCTAACTGTAGATATAGTGTTACAAACCTAAGCATTCTGCTGCCTAACTGTAGATATAGTGTTACAAACCTAAGCATTCTGCTGCCTAACTGTAGATATAGTGTTACAAACCTAAGCATTCTGCTGCCTAACTGTAGATATAGTGTTACAAACCTAAGCATTCTGCTGCCTAACTGTAGATATAGTGTTACAAACCTAAGCATTCTGCTGCCTAACTGTAGATATAGTGTTACAAACCTAAGCATTCTGCTGCCTAACTGTAGATATAGTGCTACAAACCTAAGCATTCTGCAGCCTAACTGTAGATATAGAGCTATAAACCTAAGCATTCTGCAGCCTAACTGTAGATATAGAGCTATAAACCTAAGCATTCTGCAGCCTAACTGTAGATATAGAGCTATAACCTAAGCATTCTGCAGCCTAACTGTAGATATAGTGCTACAAACCTAAGCATTCTGCAGCCTAACTGTAGATATAGTGTTACAAACCTAAGCATTCTGCTGCCTAACTGTAGATATAGTGTTACAAACCTAAGCATTCTGCTGCCTAACTGTAGATATAGTGTTACAAACCTAAGCATTCTGCTGCCTAACTGTAGATATAGTGTTACAAACCTAAGCATTCTGCTGCCTAACTGTAGATATAGTGTTACAAACCTAAGCATTCTGCTGCCTAACTGTAGATATAGTGTTACAAACCTAAGCATTCTGCTGCCTAACTGTAGATATAGTGTTACAAACCTAAGCATTCTGCTGCCTAACTGTAGATATAGTGTTACAAACCTAAGCATTCTGCTGCCTAACTGTAGATATAGTGTTACAAACCTAAGCATTCTGCTGCCTAACTGTAGATATAGTGTTACAAACCTAAGCATTCTGCAGCCTAACTGTAGATATAGTGTTACAAACCTAAGCATTCTGCTGCCTAACTGTAGATATAGTGTTACAAACCTAAGCATTCTGCTGCCTAACTGTAGATATAGTGTTACAAACCTAAGCATTCTGCAGCCTAACTGTAGATATAGTGTTACAAACCTAAGCATTCTGCTGCCTAACTGTAGATATAGTGCTACAAACCTAAGCATTCTGCAGCCTAACTGTAGATATAGAGCTACAAACCTAAGCATTCTGCAGCCTAACTGTAGATATAGTGCTACAAACCTAAGCATTCTGCAGCCTAACTGTAGATATAGTGCTACAAACCTAAGCATTCTGCTGCCTAACTGTAGATATAGTGTTACAAACCTAAGCATTCTGCTGCCTAACTGTAGATATAGTGTTACAAACCTAAGCATTCTGCTGCCTAACTGTAGATATAGTGTTACAAACCTAAGCATTCTGCTGCCTAACTGTAGATATAGTGTTACAAACCTAAGCATTCTGCAGCCTAACTGTAGATATAGTGTTACAAACCTAAGCATTCTGCAGCCTAACTGTAGATATAGTGCTACAAACCTAAGCATTCTGCTGCCTAACTGTAGATATAGTGTTACAAACCTAAGCATTCTGCTGCCTAACTGTAGATATAGTGTTACAAACCTAAGCATTCTGCTGCCTAACTGTAGATATAGTGTTACAAACCTAAGCATTCTGCAGCCTAACTGTAGATATAGTGTTACAAACCTAAGCATTCTGCAGCCTAACTGTAGATATAGTGTTACAAACCTAAGCATTCTGCAGCCTAACTGTAGATATAGAGCTATAAACCTAAGCATTCTGCAGCCTAACTGTAGATATAGAGCTATAAACCTAAGCATTCTGCAGCCTAACTGTAGATATAGAGCTACAAACCTAAGCATTCTGCAGCCTAACTGTAGATATAGAGCTATAAACCTAAGCATTCTGCTGCCTAACTGTAGATATAGTGCTACAAACCTAAGCATTCTGCTGCCTAACTGTAGATATAGTGTTACAAACCTAAGCATTCTGCAGCCTAACTGTAGATATAGTGTTACAAACCTAAGCATTCTGCAGCCTAACTGTAGATATAGTGTTACAAACCTAAGCATTCTGCTGCCTAACTGTAGATATAGTGTTACAAACCTAAGCATTCTGCTGCCTAACTGTAGATATAGTGTTACAAACCTAAGCATTCTGCTGCCTAACTGTAGATATAGTGTTACAAACCTAAGCATTCTGCTGCCTAACTGTAGATATAGTGTTACAAACCTAAGCATTCTGCAGCCTAACTGTAGATATAGAGCTACAAACCTAAGCATTCTGCAGCCTAACTGTAGATATAGTGCTACAAACCTAAGCATTCTGCTGCCTAACTGTAGATATAGTGTTACAAACCTAAGCATTCTGCTGCCTAACTGTAGATATAGTGTTACAAACCTAAGCATTCTGCTGCCTAACTGTAGATATAGTGTTACAAACCTAAGCATTCTGCAGCCTAACTGTAGATATAGTGTTACAAACCTAAGCATTCTGCAGCCTAACTGTAGATATAGTGTTACAAACCTAAGCATTCTGCTGCCTAACTGTAGATATAGTGCTACAAACCTAAGCATTCTGCAGCCTAACTGTAGATATAGAGCTACAAACCTAAGCATTCTGCAGCCTAACTGTAGATATAGTGCTACAAACCTAAGCATTCTGCTGCCTAACTGTAGATATAGTGCTACAAACCTAAGCATTCTGCTGCCTAACTGTAGATAGTGTTACAAACCTAAGCATTCTGCTGCCTAACTGTAGATATAGTGTTACAAACCTAAGCATTCTGCAGCCTAACTGTAGATATAGTGTTACAAACCTAAGCATTCTGCTGCCTAACTGTAGATATAGTGCTATAAACCTAAGCATTCTGCAGCCTAACTGTAGATATAGAGCTATAAACCTAAGCATTCTGCAGCCTAACTGTAGATATAGAGCTATAAACCTAAGCATTCTGCAGCCTAACTGTAGATATAGAGCTATAAACCTAAGCATTCTGCAGCCTAACTGTAGATATAGAGCTATAAACCTAAGCATTCTGCTGCCTAACTGTAGATATAGTGCTACAAACCTAAGCATTCTGCTGCCTAACTGTAGATATAGTGTTACAAACCTAAGCATTCTGCTGCCTAACTGTAGATATAGTGTTACAAACCTAAGCATTCTGCTGCCTAACTGTAGATATAGTGTTACAAACCTAAGCATTCTGCTGCCTAACTGTAGATATAGTGTTACAAACCTAAGCATTCTGCTGCCTAACTGTAGATATAGTGTTACAAACCTAAGCATTCTGCTGCCTAACTGTAGATATAGTGTTACAAACCTAAGCATTCTGCTGCCTAACTGTAGATATAGTGTTACAAACCTAAGCATTCTGCTGCCTAACTGTAGATATAGTGTTACAAACCTAAGCATTCTGCTGCCTAACTGTAGATATAGTGTTACAAACCTAAGCATTCTGCTGCCTAACTGTAGATATAGTGCTACAAACCTAAGCATTCTGCAGCCTAACTGTAGATATAGTGCTACAAACCTAAGCATTCTGCAGCCTAACTGTAGATATAGAGCTATAAACCTAAGCATTCTGCAGCCTAACTGTAGATATAGAGCTATAAACCTAAGCATTCTGCAGCCTAACTGTAGATATAGTGCTACAAACCTAAGCATTCTGCAGCCTAACTGTAGATATAGTGTTACAAACCTAAGCATTCTGCTGCCTAACTGTAGATATAGTGTTACAAACCTAAGCATTCTGCTGCCTAACTGTAGATATAGTGTTACAAACCTAAGCATTCTGCAGCCTAACTGTAGATATAGTGCTACAAACCTAAGCATTCTGCAGCCTAACTGTAGATTGTGCTACAAACCTAAGCATTCTGCTGCCTAACTGTAGATAGTGTTACAAACCTAAGCATTCTGCTGCCTAACTGTAGATATAGTGTTACAAACCTAAGCATTCTGCTGCCTAACTGTAGATATAGTGTTACAAACCTAAGCATTCTGCTGCCTAACTGTAGATAGTGTTACAAACCTAAGCATTCTGCTGCCTAACTGTAGATATAGTGTTACAAACCTAAGCATTCTGCTGCCTAACTGTAGATATAGTGTTACAAACCTAAGCATTCTGCTGCCTAACTGTAGATATAGTGTTACAAACCTAAGCATTCTGCTGCCTAACTGTAGATATAGTGTTACAAACCTAAGCATTCTGCTGCCTAACTGTAGATATAGTGTTACAAACCTAAGCATTCTGCTGCCTAACTGTAGATATAGTGTTACAAACCTAAGCATTCTGCTGCCTAACTGTAGATATAGAGCTAAAACCTAAGCATTCTGCTGCCTAACTGTAGATATAGTGCTACAAACCTAAGCATTCTGCTGCCTAACTGTAGATATAGTGTTACAAACCTAAGCATTCTGCAGCCTAACTGTAGATATAGTGTTACAAACCTAAGCATTCTGCAGCCTAACTGTAGATATAGTGTTACAAACCTAAGCATTCTGCTGCCTAACTGTAGATATAGTGTTACAAACCTAAGCATTCTGCTGCCTAACTGTAGATATAGTGTTACAAACCTAAGCATTCTGCTGCCTAACTGTAGATATAGTGTTACAAACCTAAGCATTCTGCAGCCTAACTGTAGATTGTGCTACAAACCTAAGCATTCTGCTGCCTAACTGTAGATAGTGTTACTAACCTAAGCATTCTGCTGCCTAACTGTAGATATAGTGTTACAAACCTAAACATTCTGCTGCCTAACTGTAGATATAGTGTTACAAACCTAAGCATTCTGCTGCCTAACTGTAGATATAGTGTTACAAACCTAAGCATTCTGCTGCCTAACTGTAGATATAGTGTTACAAACCTAAGCATTCTGCTGCCTAACTGTAGATATAGTGCTACAAACCTAAGCATTCTGCAGCCTAACTGTAGATATAGAGCTATAAACCTAAGCATTCTAGCCTAACTGTAGATATAGAGCTATAAACCTAAGCATTCTGCAGCCTAACTGTAGATATAGAGCTATAAACCTAAGCATTCTGCAGCCTAACTGTAGATATAGAGCTATAAACCTAAGCATTCTGCAGCCTAACTGTAGATATAGAGCTATAAACCTAAGCATTCTGCAGCCTAACTGTAGATATAGAGCTATAAACCTAAGCATTCTGCTGCCTAACTGTAGATATAGTGTTACAAACCTAAGCATTATGCAGCCTAACTGTAGATATAGTGTTACAAACCTAAGCATTCTGCAGCCTAACTGTAGATATAGTGTTACAAACCTAAGCATTCTGCTGCCTAACTGTAGATATAGTGTTACAAACCTAAGCATTCTGCTGCCTAACTGTAGATATAGTGTTACAAACCTAAGCATTCTGCTGCCTAACTGTAGATATAGTGTTACAAACCTAAGCATTCTGCAGCCTAACTGTAGATTGTGCTACAAACCTAAGCATTCTGCTGCCTAACTGTAGATAGTGTTACAAACCTAAGCATTCTGCTGCCTAACTGTAGATATAGTGTTACAAACCTAAGCATTCTGCTGCCTAACTGTAGATATAGTGTTACAAACCTAAGCATTCTGCTGCCTAACTGTAGATATAGTGTTACAAACCTAAGCATTCTGCTGCCTAACTGTAGATATAGTGTTACAAACCTAAGCATTCTGCTGCCTAACTGTAGATATAGTGTTACAAACCTAAGCATTCTGCAGCCTAACTGTAGATATAGAGCTATAAACCTAAGCATTCTGCAGCCTAACTGTAGATATAGAGCTATAAACCTAAGCATTCTGCAGCCTAACTGTAGATATAGAGCTATAAACCTAAGCATTCTGCAGCCTAACTGTAGATATAGAGCTATAAACCTAAGCATTCTGCAGCCTAACTGTAGATATAGAGCTATAAACCTAAGCATTCTGCAGCCTAACTGTAGATATAGTGCTACAAACCTAAGCATTCTGCTGCCTAACTGTAGATATAGTGTTACAAACCTAAGCATTCTGCAGCCTAACTGTAGATATAGTGTTACAAACCTAAGCATTCTGCAGCCTAACTGTAGATATAGTGTTACAAACCTAAGCATTCTGCTGCCTAACTGTAGATATAGTGTTACAAACCTAAGCATTCTGCTGCCTAACTGTAGATATAGTGTTACAAACCTAAGCATTCTGCTGCCTAACTGTAGATATAGTGTTACAAACCTAAGCATTCTGCAGCCTAACTGTAGATTGTGCTACAAACCTAAGCATTCTGCTGCCTAACTGTAGATAGTGTTACTAACCTAAGCATTCTGCTGCCTAACTGTAGATATAGTGTTACAAACCTAAACATTCTGCTGCCTAACTGTAGATATAGTGTTACAAACCTAAGCATTCTGCAGCCTAACTGTAGATATAGAGCTATAAACCTAAGCATTCTGCTGCCTAACTGTAGATATAGTGTTACAAACCTAAGCATTCTGCAGCCTAACTGTAGATATAGTGTTACAAACCTAAGCATTCTGCAGCCTAACTGTAGATATAGTGTTACAAA
>JABXNX010001727.1:0-50705 GCA_014843695.1 Archivesica marissinica | reverse complement strand
CCCCCCCCCACATCCAATAACATTTCCATGACATACTTTGTAACTATGTTCTATCCTTGTTTTAACATTTTAGGATCGTTCATCAATGTAATGTGCTTAAAGTTTCAATGGTACATTAAATGTTTAAAATTGAAATGTACAACATGTTTGATGGATACCTCTCAAAAGTAAGGTAGTGTTAAAGCAGCATTACATCGTAATACAGGATTTGTTGGGTAAAATATAAATACTAATGTGTGTAAAGTAAAGTAAAGTAAAGTGTTTGTTTATTATAATGTCACCCCTATTTAAAGGGTCAGTCATTTCTGACTTATGAGACACCTCTTTTTATGAACATCAGTACTTCCCGAATCCTATGCTTGTATGCCAGACGCCAGGCTGGTAGGCAATCGGTAACCATTATTTAACTAGCTGGCGGCTCACCAACCGGCCATATCAGAACAAAGCCCTGACGAGATTCGAACCTTCGACCTCCCGCTCCGTAGGCGGACGTCTTAACCACTGGGCCACGGAGACGGTATATGTGTATGTGTATGTGTTTACAAAAATCGAAATAGTCGCTCAGAAACGATAACATTCCAATAAATACAAAGCGTCGTATACGCGAATTTGTTTATCAACAAGCTACATGTAAACACGCACAATGCGCATGCGTGAAACAGCGGATGTAGAAAAGCATGTTGAACATGACAGAATTGTATGTATGTCCCATTAATGTCAAACCCCTTGCGAGGACCTAGACAACAGTCAGGCCCGTCGCTGGGCATACGCAAGTACGCACGTGCGTATCATTGGTCTGAGAAAATGAAAAAAAAAAAAATCCAAAAATGAATTAAAACGCCAGGGGGGGATAGTAGGGATACATAGGCGCCGTGATGTGTGGAGTGGTGGAATAATTGAGCCCATTGCAAATATGGTGCATCTCGAAATAGTTTGTGCTATTTTACGTGCTTGATTAATTGATAAGAGCAATAGTCCTGCAATTCTATGTTACAAAATGCATTGAAATGCAGGAAATTGCTTCCTCATTTCCAAAAATATCCCGGGGGGAGACCCCCCTAGCGTAATCGCATGCTATGTTCAATTGACAAACAAATTTGACCGTGCGTATCATCAAAATAGCTCCAGTGACGGCCCTGACAGTGGTTATGAATCGACATATTCAATTAAAACAGATAACGTGGGGCAAATGGGGAGGATTTAGAAATACAAAGACATTGAAATTCACCAATGTCGTTGCGTATAATCTACTTAACGCAAGGTTTGTTGCAATGTTATATTGTGTAAGAATTATTTTAGCTTTGAGCACTAACGATGTATCTCTACCACTACATTATCGCCTATATAGTTTCGTAAATACCAAATTGGTTGTGCTTAGAATACATTTGATATTCAAAGTAAACAATGAATGTATATTTTTTGTACAGCTAATATGCTAATTAATTCTAAATTTAATATATACAGACAGGAGACAAGTGGAAAATGGTGTTTAGCAATATCAAAGACTGTGCCATAACAAAGATTGATACATATGATACGTAATTATTACGAATCATTGTATACATTTCCACTACTGATTCTCATGCATTAAAGGCTATTCGGAAAAATACACCCGCCCCCTTTAGACGTTCTTTTGTCGGGGGGGGGGTCAAAACCAATTTGATTTTGGGTGGGTTTTTTTCTGGCTACTCCACTTAACATACACCTTTCTAAAATGTGTTTCTATAGTAGGAAACCTCGTATGAACTGTTAAATAAACAATACCATGTGTTTAACCTTTCAATGTCGAATCAGGGTCATGCTAATCTTTGTCAAATACCAGCAATCCAAATGCTATTCCCTAGTTTTATAGATGGCCTATCTGTTTACAGGTCTATTTAGATTTTATGGTCATTCTGAAATTTGTATATTACCGACAGCATAACTGCTTATGTATCCATGTGCCCTCTGAGCAGTATTTCATGCACCTGGTAAAACCACCAACCTGATATAATTGGACACCACCAGTGGAATTTGAACCTATACAGTTGAGAAGCAAGTGACTGACTACCTTAGATACTCATCCACGGAGATATAGTGGGTGTTGCAGACATATATTGGATGTAGCATTCTGTCAATAGCTTCATATAAACTTCCAAGTTAAAATGGGATCATTGATTGCCACTGAATTACATTTATGGCAATTCTGTTCTTTCTAATTCTTCCGATAAAATTTAAGCATTCACATTGGTACACGTCTATAGACTACGTTGTATATAGAAAATGTAGCTTGTGCCAGCTGTGATCAACTCGGTTCGGTACCGGACAAAAACAGTTCTCGCCTGTGGTTGCCTCAGTAATATTATACCACTGGACCACGCACGCCACACATTATAGTGGTAATCCATGTATGAATCCCGGGCAAGTGCGACATTTTCCGAAACAAACCAATTTGTATGTATATATGTTCCATTAATGTCAAACCCCTTGCGGGCCTATCATGTTGTCCTGTGCAGGCTTAGTCGACTTAAGCGGTTAAACAATACTAAGCCAGGTGTGTAATGTGCCTTGCTCAATGACACCTGGGACCGTTCAATTCCAAATGCGATGCTGGCCCATGGACGCTTCAGGTGCGAAAGCCCTGGAGTTCGAGCCGTACTGGAGCCGTTACGAGTATGCCATTAGGCAAGGCATTTAAATTCCACGTTGCCTCTTTTCTCTCCCTCGTGGCGATGGATTCCATCAGGAATGAGGTCTTGAGAGTGATGCTTAAGAACTTGTTTCGCAATCAAGCTAAAATAAATGTTTATAAACTAAATACCTGAAATGCACTTTAACCATACTAAAAGACAGGATATGTAAGCAAACCCTCCGCCCCCCACGAAGCTATTAATTAATAAAGATTATCCTGATACGTGATGCTCAAATTCTGCAAAACAATTGTGAGAAACGATATATTTTCATTATAATGATTTATGAATATTATGTTAAAACTATCCCATGTGCGCCCCAACGCCCCAATGTGCGCCCCAACGCCCCAACGCCCCAATGTGCGCCCCAATGTGCGCCCCAACGCCCCAATGTGCGCCCCAACGCCCCAATGTGCGCCCCAACGCCCCAATGTGCGCCCCAATGACAACTTCTGAAGTTTTTTCATATTAATTGATCACTTATTCAGCATATGAAACATGTTGCACGGTTTCCAATTAAAACCCAATCACATTTACATTATTTGAGATACATTGTAATAATAATTGAGGCCGTAATCGTTCATACTTCAATCTTGCTGGAATATTGACGGCAAAATGCATGTTTTTTCATCATTGCCGAATGTACACCCGGTTCCGATTGTAAACAAATGCGCGTGACTTGACCGACTCGGGAAGTCCTACTTTCGGTTTCGAGTTTGTTTTATTGCAAAAAAAATGGTTTACTAATTGAACATAATTATACAAATTATAATATAAGAATGTGTTGCAGCATTGCTACCCAATTATAATATAAGAATGTGTTGCAGCATTGCTACCCAATTATAATATAAGAATGTGTTGCAGCATTGCTACCCATACGTAAACTTTGAATTTTTCAAATATATTTTATGTCATACGATGTAATGCTGCTTTAAAGGCTAAACTACAATAGTATGGTAGTGTTCAAAGGATAAACTCCACTGGCAAGGTAGTGTTCAAAGGATAAACTCCACTGGTAAGGTAGTGTTCAAAGGATAAACTCCACTGGTAAGGTAGTGTTCAAAGGGTAAACTGCACTGGTAAGGTAGTGTTCAAAGGATAAACTCCACTGGTAAGGTAGTGTTCAAAGGATAAACCCCACTGGTATGGTAGTGTTCAAAGGATAAACTGCACAGGTAAGGTAGTGTTCAAAGGATACACCCCACTGGTAAGGTACTGTTCAAAGGATAAACTGCACTGGTAATGTAGTGTTCAAAGGATAAACTCCACTGGTAAGGTAGTGTTCAAAGGATAAACTCCACTGGTAAGGTAGTGTTCAAAGGATAAACTCCACTGGTAAGGTAGTGTTCAAAGGGTAAACTGCACTGGTAAGGTAGTGTTCAAAGGATAAACTCCACTGGTAAGGTAGTGTTCAAAGGATAAACCCCACTGGTATGGTAGTGTTCAAAGGATAAACTGCACAGGTAAGGTAGTGTTCAAAGGATACACCCCACTGGTAAGGTACTGTTCAAAGGATAAACTGCACTGGTAAGGTAGTGTTCAAAGGATAAACTCCACTGGTAAGGTAGTGTTCAAAGGATACACCCCACTGGTAAGGTAGTGTTCAAAGGATAAACTGCACAGGTAAGGTAGTGTTCAAAGGATACACCCCACTGGTAAGGTAGTGTTCAAAGGATAAACTCCACTGGTAAGGTAGTGTTCAAAGGATAAACTCCACTGGTAAGGTAGTGTTCAAAGGATAAATCCCACTGGTAAGGTAGTGTTCAAAGGATAAACTCCACTGGTAAGGTAGTGTTCAAAGGATAAACCCCACTGGTAAGGTAGTGTTCAAAGGATAAACCCCACTGGTAAGGTAATGTTCAAAGGATAAACTGCACTGGTAAGGTAGTGTTCAAAGGATAAACTGCACTGGTAAGGTAGTGTTCAAATGATAAACTCCACTGGTAAGTTAATGTTCAAAGGATATACTCCACTGGTAAGGTAGTGTTCAACGGATATACTCCACTGGTATAGTTCAAAGGATAAACAACCAACAGCATATGGTAAATTGTTTAGCAGAAAGGCTCATTGGTATGATAAGGAACTTACATAATGAATGCTAACATATTGAAGGATACACTCAGATGGTTTGGCAGACACAATACTCATGTAATTACAACTTGTACCTTAGACAAGAAAGATGTGTTATAGAGGAAGGCTTGGATGTCAGAATATCTCTGCAATAAATGAACAGTTGTTGTTCTGGTTATCTGTAACTCCACAGTCAATCAAATACTGAAGTAACTTCAATAAGGAAGACCATTTTGTTATTAAAATTATAATGATTGTGTTAAGATAGGCATTTATAGTGTCAAGTTAGGCATTTCCATTGTCAAGTTAGGCATTTACAGTTGCAAAAGACATACTGAACAAGTTCTGTCTCATCTCAACAAGTGCAATGGGATTATTGATGTAGCACAGTGGGATGATTGATGGAGCACAGTGGGATGATTGATGGAGCACAGTGGGATGATTGATGGAGCACAATGGGATGATTGATGTAGCACAGTGGGATGATTGATGTAGCACAGTGAGATGATTGATGTAGCACAGTGAGATGATTGATGGAGCACAGCGAGATGATTGATGGAGCACAATGGGATGATTGATGGAGCACAATGGGATGATTGATGGAGCACAATGAGATGATTGATGGATCACAATGAAATGATTGATGTAGCACAGTGGGATGATTGATGGAGCACAGTGGGATGATTGATGGAGCACAGTGGGATGATTGATGGAGTGCAATGGGATGATTGATGGAGTGCAATGGGATGATTGATGCAGCGCAGTGGGATGATTGATGCAGTGCAATGAGATGATTGATGGAGCACAATGGGATGATTGATGCAGTGCAATGGGATGATTGATGGAGAGCAATGAGATGATTGATGTAGTGCAATGGGATGATTGATGGAGAGCAATGAGATGATTGATGGAGAGCAATGGGATGATTGATGAAGAGCAATGAGATGATTGATGTAGCACAGTGGAATGATTGATGGAGTGCAATGAGATGATTGATGTAGCACAGTGGGATGATTGATGGAGCACAGTGGGATGATTGATGGAGCACAGTTGGATGATTGATGTAGCACAGTGGGATGATTGATGGAGCACAGTGAGATGATTGATGGAGCACAATGGGATGATTGATGTAGTACAGTGGGATGATTGATGTAGCAGAGTGAGATGATTGATGTAGCACAGTGAGATGATTGATGGAGCACAGTGAGATGATTGATGGAGCACAATGGGATGATTGATGTAGCACAGTGGGATGATTGATGTAGCACAGTGAGATGATTGATGTAGCACAGTGAGATGATTGATGGAGCACAGTGAGATGATTGATGGAGCACAATGGGATGATTGATGGAGCACAATGGGATGATTGATGGAGCAGAATGAGATGATTGATGGATCACAATGAGATGATTGATGTAGCACAGTGGGATGATTGATGGAGCACAGTGGGATGATTGATGGAGCACAGTGGGATGATTGATGGAGTGCAATGGGATGATTGATGGAGTGCAATGGGATGATTGATGCAGCGCAGTGGGATGATTGATGCAGTGCAATGAGATGATTGATGGAGCACAATGGGTTGATTGATGCAGTGCAATGGGATGATTGATGCAGTGCAATGGGATGATTGATGCAGTGCAATGGGATGATTGATGGAGAGCAATGGGATGATTGATGGAGCGCACTGGGATGATTGATGTAGTACAATGGGATGATTGATGGAGTGCAATGAGATGATTGATGGAGCACAATGGGATGATTGATGGAGCACAATGGAATGATTGATGGAGCGCAATGGGATGATTGATGGAGCACAATGGGATGATTGATAGAGCACAGTGGGATGATTGATGCAGTGCAATGAGATGATTGATGCAGTGCAATGGGATGATTGATGGAGAGCAATGAGATGATTGATGTAGCACAGTGGAATGATTGATGGAGTGCAATGAGATGATTGATGGAGCACAATGGGATGATTGATGGAGTGCAATGAGATGATTGATGCAGTACAATGAGATGATTGATGCAGTGCAATGGGATGATTGATGGAGCACAGTGGGATGATTGATGTAGCACAGTGGGATGACTGATGGAGCACAGTGGGATGATTGATGGAGTGCAATGTGATGATTGATGTAGCACAGTGGGATGATTGATGCAGTGCAATGAGATGATTGATGCAGTGCAATGGGATGATTGATGGAGAGCAATGAGATGATTGATGTAGCACAGTGGGATGATTGATGGAGCACAGTGGGATGATTGATGGAGCACAGTGGGATGATTGATGTAGCACAGTGGGATGATTGATGGAGCACAGTGGGATGATTGATGGAGCACAGTGGGATGATTGATTGAGCACAGTGGGATGATTGATGGAGCACAGTGGGATGATTGATGGAGTGCAATGGGATGATTGATGTAGTGCAATGGGATGATTGATGGAGCACATGGGATGATTGATGGAGTGCAATGGGATGATTGATGTAGCACAGTGAGATGATTGATGGAGCACAGTAAGATGATTGATGGAGCACAATGGGATGATTGATGTAGCACAATGGGATGATTGATGGAGCACAGTGGGATGATTGATGGAGCACAATGGGATGATTGATGGAGTGCAATGGGATGATTGATGGAGCGCAATGGGATGATTGATGGAGCACAATGGGATGATTGATGGAGTGCAATGGGATGATTGATGGAGTGCAATGAGATGATTGATGGAGCGCAATGAGATGATTGATGGAGTGCAATGAGATGATTGATGGAGCACAGTGGGATGATTGATGGAGTGCAATGGGATGATTGATGGAGCACAATGGGATGATTGATGGAGCACAATGAGATGATTGATGGAGTGCAATGGGATGATTAATGGAGTGCAATGGGATGATTGATGGAGCACAATGAGATGATTGATGGAGTGCAATGAGATGATTGATGGAGCGCACTGGGATGATTGATGGAGTGCAATGGGATGATTGATGGAGTGCAATGGGATGATTGATGGAGTGCAATGAGATGATTGATGGAGCGCAATGAGATGATTGATGGAGTGCAATGCGATGATTGATGGAGCACAGTGGGATGATTGATGGAGTGCAATGAGATGATTGATGGAGTGCAATGAGATGATTGATGGAGCGCAATGAGATGATTGATGGAGTGCAATGAGATGATTGATGGAGCACAGTGGGATGATTGATGGAGTGCAATGGGATGATTGATGGAGCACAATGGGATGATTGATGGAGCACAATGAGATGATTGATGGAGTGCAATGGGATGATTGATGGAGTGCAATGGGATGATTGATGGAGCACAATGAGATTATTGATGGAGTGCAATGAGATGATTGATGGAGCGCACTGGGATGATTGATGCAGCACAGTGAGATGATTGATGGAGTGCAATGAGATGATTGATGGAGTGCAATGAGATGATTGATGGAGTGCAAAGGGATGATTGATGGAGCACAGTGGGATGATTGATGGAGTGCAATGGGATGATTGATGTAGCACAATGGGATGATTAATGTAGCACAGTGAGATGATTGATGGAGCACAGTGAGATGATTGATGGAGTGCAATGGGATGATTGATGAAATGCATGGGATGATTGATTCAGCACAATGGGATGATTGATGGAGTGCAATGAGATGATTGATGGAGCACAATGGGATGATTGATGGAGCACAATGCGATGATTGATGGAGCGCAATGGGATGATTGATGGAGCGCAATGGGATGATTGATGGAGCACAGTGGGATGATTGATGGAGTGCAATGGGATGATTGATGGAGCACAGTGGGATGATTGATGCAGTGCAATGGGATGATTGATGTAGCACAGTGAGATGATTGATGGAGCACAGTGACATGATTGATGGAGCACAATGGGATGATTGATGGAGCACAATGGGATGATTGATGGAGCGCAATGGGATGATTGATGGAGTGCAATGGGATGATTGATGGAGCACAGTGGGATGATTGATGGAGCACAGTGGGATGATTGATGGAGTGCAATGAGATGATTGATGGAGCACAATGGGATGATTGATGTAGCACAGTGGGAAGATTAATGGAGTGCAATGAGATGATTGATGGAGCACAGTGGGATGATTGATGGAGCACAGTGGGATAATTGATGGAGTGCAATGGGATGATTGATGTAGCACAGTGGGATGATTGATGGAGCACAGTGGGATGATTGATGCAGTGCAATGGGATGATTGATGGAGCACAGTGGGATGATTGATGTAGCACAGTGGGATGATTGATGGAGCACAGTGGGATGATAGATGCAGTGCAATGAGATGATTGATGTAGTGCAATGGGATGATTGATGGAGAGCAATGAGATGATTGATGTAGCACAGTGGGATGATTGATGTAGCACAGTGGGATGATTGATGGAGTGCAATGAGATGATTGATGGAGCGCACTGGGATGATTGATGCAGCACAGTGAGATGATTGATGGAGTGCAATGAGATGATTGATGGAGTGCAATGAGATGATTGATGGAGTGCAGAGGGATGATTGATGGAGCACAGTGGGATGATTGATGGAGTGCAATGGGATGATTGATGTAGTACAATGGGATGATTGATGTAGCACAATGGGATGATTGATGGAGTGCAATGGGATGATTGATGTAGCACAATGAGATGATTGATGGAGTGCATGGGATGATTGATGGAGTGCAATGGGATGATTGATGGAGCACAGTGAGATGATTGATGGTGCACAATGGGATGATTGATTTAGCACAATGGGATGATTGATGGAGTGCAATGAGATGATTGATGTAGCACAATGAGATGATTGATGGAGTGCAATGAGATGATTGATGGAGCACAATGGGATGATTGATGTAGCACAGTGAGATGATTGATGCAGTGCAATGAGATGATTGATGCAGTGCAATGGGATGATTGATGGAGAGCAATGAGATGATTGATGGAGTGCAATGAGATGATTGATGGAGTGCAATGGGATGATTGATGTAGCACAATGAGATGATTGATGGAGTGCAATGAGATGATTGATGGAGCACAATGGGATGATTGATGTAGCACAGTGGGATGATTGATGCAGTGCAATGAGATGATTGATGCAGTGCAATGGGATGATTGATGGAGAGCAATGAGATGATTGATGTAGCACAGTGGAATGATTGATGGAGTGCAATGAGATGATTGATGGAGCACAATGGGATGATTGATGGAGTGCAATGAGATGATTGATGCAGTACAATGAGATGATTGATGCAGTGCAATGGGATGATTGATGGAGGGCAGTGAAATGATTGATGTAGCACAGTGGGATGATTGATGGAGTGCAATGGGATGATTGATGGAGTGCAATGAGATTATTGATGCAGTACAATGAGATTATTGATGCAGTGCAATGGGATGATTGATGGAGCACAGTGGGATGATTGATGTAGCACAGTGGGATGATTGATGTAGCACAGTGGGATGATTGATGCAGTGCAATGGGATGATTGATGGAGAGCAATGAGATGATTGATGTAGCACAGTGGGATGATTGATGGAGCACAGTGGGATGATTGATGGAGCACAGTGGGATGATTGATGGAGCACAGTGGGATGATTGATGGAGCACAGTGGGATGATTGATGCAGTGCAATGAGATGATTGATGTAGTGCAATGAGATGATTGATGGAGAGCAATGAGATGATTGATGTAGCACAGTGGGATGATTGATGGAGCACAGTGGGATGATTGATGTAGCACAGTGGGATGATTGATGGAGTGCAATGAGATGATTGATGGAGCGCACTGGGATGATTGATGCAGCACAGTGAGATGATTGATGGAGTGCAATGAGATGATTGATGGAGCACAGTGGGATGATTGATGCAGTGCAATGAGATGATTGATGTAGTGCAATGAGATGATTGATGGAGAGCAATGAGATGATTGATGTAGCACAATGAGATGATTGATGGAGTGCATGGGATGATTGATGGAGTGCAATGGGATGATTGATGGAGCACAGTGAGATGATTGATGGTGCACAATGGGATGATTGATTTAGCACAATGGGATGATTGATGGAGTGCAATGAGATGATTGATGTAGCACAATGAGATGATTGATGGAGTGCAATGAGATGATTGATGGAGCACAATGGGATGATTGATGTAGCACAGTGGGATGATTGATGCAGTGCAATGAGATGATTGATGCAGTGCAATGGGATGATTGATGGAGAGCAATGAGATGATTGATGGAGTGCAATGAGATGATTGATGGAGTGCAATGGGATGATTGATGTAGCACAATGAGATGATTGATGGAGTGCAATGAGATGATTGATGGAGCACAATGGGATGATTGATGTAGCACAGTGGGATGATTGATGCAGTGCAATGAGATGATTGATGCAGTGCAATGGGATGATTGATGGAGAGCAATGAGATGATTGATGTAGCACAGTGGAATGATTGATGGAGTGCAATGAGATGATTGATGGAGCACAATGGGATGATTGATGGAGTGCAATGAGATGATTGATGCAGTACAATGAGATGATTGATGCAGTGCAATGGGATGATTGATGGAGGGCAGTGAAATGATTGATGTAGCACAGTGGGATGATTGATGGAGTGCAATGGGATGATTGATGGAGTGCAATGAGATTATTGATGCAGTACAATGAGATTATTGATGCAGTGCAATGGGATGATTGATGGAGCACAGTGGGATGATTGATGTAGCACAATGGGATGATTGATGTAGCACAGTGGGATGATTGATGCAGTGCAATGGGATGATTGATGGAGAGCAATGAGATGATTGATGTAGCACAGTGGGATGATTGATGGAGCACAGTGGGATGATTGATGGAGCACAGTGGGATGATTGATGGAGCACAGTGGGATGATTGATGGAGCACAGTGGGATGATTGATGCAGTGCAATGAGATGATTGATGTAGTGCAATGAGATGATTGATGGAGAGCAATGAGATGATTGATGTAGCACAGTGGGATGATTGATGGAGCACAGTGGGATGATTGATGTAGCACAGTGGGATGATTGATGGAGTGCAATGAGATGATTGATGGAGCGCACTGGGATGATTGATGCAGCACAGTGAGATGATTGATGGAGCACAGTGAGATGATTGATGGAGCACAGTGGGATGATTGATGGAGCACAATGGGATGATTGATGGAGCACAATGGGATGATTGATGGAGCACAATGGGATGATTGATGGAGCACAATGGGATGATTGATGGAGTCAAAAAGCAATGGGATGATTGATGGAGTGCAATGGGATGATTGATGGAGCACAGTGGGATGATTGATGGAGTGCAATGGGATGATTGATGTAGCACAATGGGATGATTGATGTAGCACAGTGAGATGATTGATGGAGCACAGTGAGATGATTGATGGAGCACAGTGAGATGATTGATGGAGCACAGTGGGATGATTGATGGAGCACAGTGGGATGATTGATGGAGTGCAATGGGATGATTGATGGAGCACATGGGATGATTGATGGAGTGCAATGGGATGATTGATGTAGCACAATGGGATGATTGATGTAGCACAGTGAGATGATTGATGGAGCACAGTGAGATGATTGATGGAGCACAGTGGGATGATTGATGGAGTGCAATGGGATGATTGATGGAGTACATGGGATGATTGATGGAGCACAATGGGATGATTGATGGAGCACAATGGGATGATTGATGGAGTGCAATGGGATGATTGATGGAGTGCAATGAGATGATTGATGGAGCACAATGGGATGATTGATGGAGCGCAATGGGATGATTGATGGAGCGCAATGGGATGATTGATGTAGCACAATGAGATGATTGATGGAGTGCAATGAGATGATTGATGGAGCACAATGGGAATATTGATGTAGCACAGTGGGATGATTGATGCAGTGCAATGAGATGATTGATGCAGTGCAATGGGATGATTGATGGAGAGCAATGAGATGATTGATGTAGCACAGTGGAATAATTGATGGAGTGCAATGAGATGATTGATGGAGACCAATGGGATGATTGATGGAGTGCAATGAGATGATTGATGCAGTACAATGAGATGATTGATGCAGTACAATGAGATGATTGATGGAGGGCAGTGAGATGATTGATGTAGCACAGTGGGATGATTGATGGAGTGCAATGGGATGATTGATGGAGTGCAATGAGATGATTGATGCAGTACAATGAGATAATTGATGAAGTGCAATGGGATGATTGATGGAGCACAGTGGGATGATTGATGGAGAGCAATGAGATGATTGATGGAGTGCAATGGGATGATTGATGTAGCACAGTGGGATGATTGATGGATCACAGTGGGATGATTGATGGAGCACAGTGAGATGATTGATGGAGCACAGTGGGATGATTGATGTAGCACAGTGGGATGATTGATGGAGCACAGTGGGATGATTGATGGAGTGCAATGGGATGATTGATGGAGTGCAATGGGATGATTGATGTAGCACAATGGGATGATTGATGTAGCACAGTGAGATGATTGATGGAGCACAGTGAGATGATTGATGGAGCACCGTGAGATGATTGATGGAGCACAGTGGGATGATTGATGGAGTGCAATGGGATGATTGATGGAGCGCACTGGGATGATTGATGGAGCACAATGGGATGATTGATGGAGCACAATGGGATATGATGAGCAAGTGGGATGATGATGAGTGCAATGGGATGATTGAGGACATGGGATGATGATGAGCACATGGATGATGATGGACATGGATGATATGGGCATGGGAAAACACATGGAGATTGATGAGTGCAAGGGATGATTGAGGAGTGCAATGGGATGATGATGAGACATGGATGATTGAGGAGGCAATGGGATATTGATGAGCACAATGGGATGATTGATGTAGCACAGTGAGATGATTGATGGAGCGCATGAGATGATTGATGCAGCACAATGAGATGATTGATGGAGCACAGTGGGATGATTGATGGAGCACAATGGGATGATTGATGGAGTGCAATGGGATGATTGATGGAGCACAATGGGATGATTGATGGAGTGCAATGGGATGATTGATGGAGTGCAATGGGATGATTGATGGAGCACAATGGGATGATTGATGGAGTGCAATGGATGATTGATGAGCAAGGATGATTGATGGAGTGCAATGATGATTGATGAGCACAATGAAAAGCAATGAGATGATTGATGGAGCACAATGGGATGATTGATGTAGCACAGTGGGATGATTGATGCAGTGCAATGAGATGATTGATGCAGTGCAATGGGATGATTGATGGAGAGCAATGAGATGATTGATGGAGTGCAATGAGATGATTGATGGAGTGCAATGGGATGATTGATGTAGCACAATGAGATGATTGATGGAGTGCAATGAGATGATTGATGGAGCACAATGGGATGATTGATGGAGCACAGTGGGATGATTGATGTAGCACAGTGGGATGATTGATGGAGTGCAATGAGATGATTGATGGAGCGCACTGGGATGATTGATGCAGCACAGTGAGATGATTGATGGAGTGCAATGAGATGATTGATGGAGCACAGTGGGATGATTGATGGAGTGCAATGGGATGATTGATGTAGCACAATGGGATGATTGATGGAGCACAATGGGATGATTGATGGAGCACAATGGGATGATTGATGGAGTGCAATGGGATGATTGATGGAGTGCAATGGGATGATTGATGGAGCACAGTGGGATGATTGATGGAGTGCAATGGGATGATTGATGTAGCACAATGGGATGATTGATGTAGCACAGTGAGATGATTGATGGAGCACAGTGAGATGATTGATGGAGCACCGTGAGATGATTGATGGAGCACAGTGAGATGATTGATGGAGCACAGTGGGATGATTGATGGAGTGCAATGGGATGATTGATGGAGTACATGGGATGATTGATGGAGTGCAATGGGATGATTGATGTAGCACAATGGGATGATTGATGTAGCACAATGAGATGATTGATGGAGCACAGTGAGATGATTGATGGAGCACAGTGGGATGATTGATGGAGTGCAATGGGATGATTGATGGAGTACATGGGATGATTGATGGAGCACAATGGGATGATTGATGGAGCACATGGGATGATTGATGGAGTGCAATGGGATGATTGATGGAGTGCAATGAGATGATTGATGGAGCACAATGGGATGATTGATGGAGCGCAATGGGATGATTGATGGAGCGCAATGGGATGATTGATGTAGCACAATGAGATGATTGATGGAGTGCAATGAGATGATTGATGGAGCACAATGGGAATATTGATGTAGCACAGTGGGATGATTGATGCAGTGCAATGAGATGATTGATGCAGTGCAATGGGATGATTGATGGAGAGCAATGAGATGATTGATGTAGCACAGTGGAATAATTGATGGAGTGCAATGAGATGATTGATGGAGACCAATGGGATGATTGATGGAGTGCAATGAGATGATTGATGCAGTACAATGAGATGATTGATGCAGTACAATGAGATGATTGATGGAGGGCAGTGAGATGATTGATGTAGCACAGTGGGATGATTGATGGAGTGCAATGGGATGATTGATGGAGTGCAATGAGATGATTGATGCAGTACAATGAGATAATTGATGAAGTGCAATGGGATGATTGATGGAGCACAGTGGGATGATTGATGGAGAGCAATGAGATGATTGATGGAGTGCAATGGGATGATTGATGTAGCACAGTGGGATGATTGATGGATCACAGTGGGATGATTGATGGAGCACAGTGAGATGATTGATGGAGCACAGTGGGATGATTGATGTAGCACAGTGGGATGATTGATGGAGCACAGTGGGATGATTGATGGAGTGCAATGGGATGATTGATGGAGTGCAATGGGATGATTGATGTAGCACAATGGGATGATTGATGTAGCACAGTGAGATGATTGATGGAGCACAGTGAGATGATTGATGGAGCACCGTGAGATGATTGATGGAGCACAGTGGGATGATTGATGGAGTGCAATGGGATGATTGATGGAGCGCACTGGGATCATTGATGGAGCACAATGGGATGATTGATGGAGCACAATGGGATGATTGATGGAGCATAGTGGGATGATTGATGGAGTGCAATGGGATGATTGATGGAGCACAGTGGGATGATTGATGGAGCACAGTGGGATGATTGATGGAGCACAGTGGGATGATTGATGGAGCACAGTGGGATGATTGATGGAGCACAGTGGGATGATTGATGGAGTGCAATGGGATGATTGATGGAGTGCAATGGGATGATTGATGGAGCACAGTGGGATGATTGATGGAGTGCAATGGGATAATTGATGTAGCACAATGGGATGATTGATGTAGCACAGTGAGATGATTGATGGAGCACAGTGAGATGATTGATGCAGCACAGTGAGATGATTGATGGAGCACAGTGGGATGATTGATGTAGCACAGTGGGATGATTGATGGAGTGCAATGGGATGATTGATGGAGCACAGTGGGATGATTGATGGAGCACAATGGGATGATTGATGGAGCACAATGGGATGATTGATGGAGCACAGTGAGATGATTGATGGTGCACAATGGGATGATTGATTTAGCACAATGGGATGATTGATGGAGTGCAATGACATGATTGATGTAGCACAATGAGATGATTGATGGAGTGCAATGAGATGATTGATGGAGCACAATGGGATGATTGATGTAGCACAGTGGGATGATTGATGCAGTGCAATGAGATGATTGATGCAGTGCAATGGGATGATTGATGGAGAGCAATGAGATGATTGATGGAGTGCAATGAGATGATTGATGGAGTGCAATGGGATGATTGATGTAGCACAATGAGATGATTGATGGAGTGCAATGAGATGATTGATGGAGCACAATGGGATGATTGATGTAGCACAGTGGGATGATTGATGCAGTGCAATGAGATGATTGATGCAGTGCAATGGGATGATTGATGGAGAGCAATGAGATGATTGATGTAGCACAGTGGAATGATTGATGGAGTGCAATGAGATGATTGATGGAGCACAATGGGATGATTGATGGAGTGCAATGAGATGATTGATGCAGTACAATGAGATGATTGATGCAGTGCAATGGGATGATTGATGGAGGGCAGTGAAATGATTGATGTAGCACAGTGGGATGATTGATGGAGTGCAATGGGATGATTGATGGAGTGTAATGAGATTATTGATGCAGTACAATGAGATTATTGATGCAGTGCAATGGGATGATTGATGGAGCACAGTGGGATGATTAATGTAGCACAGTGGGATGATTGATGGAGCACAGTGGGATGATTGATGGAGTGCAATGGGATGACTGATGTAGCACAGTGGGATGATTGATGCAGTGCAATGGGATGATTGATGGAGAGCAATGAGATGATTGATGTAGCACAGTGGTATGATTGATGGAGCACAGTGGGATGATTGATGGAGCACAGTGGGATGATTGATGGAGCACAGTGGGATGATTGATGGAGCACAGTGGGATGATTGATGCAGTGCAATGAGATGATTGATGTAGTGCAATGAGATGATTGATGGAGAGCAATGAGATGATTGATGTAGCACAGTGGGATGATTGATGGAGCACAGTGGGATGATTGATGGAGCACAGTGGGATGATTGATGGAGCACAGTGGGATGATTGATGCAGTGCAATGAGATGATTGATGTAGTGCAATGAGATGATTGATGGAGAGCAATGAGATGATTGATGTAGCACAGTGGGATGATTGATGGAGCACAGTGGGATGATTGATGGAGCACAGTGGGATGATTGATGGAGTGCAATGAGATGATTGATGGAGCGCAATGGGATGATTGATGCAGCACAGTGAGATGATTGATGGAGTGCAATGAGATGATTGATGGAGCACAGTGGGATGATTGATGGAGTGCAATGGGATGATTGATGTAGCACAATGGGATGATTGATGGAGCACAATGGGATGATTGATGGAGCACAATGGGATGATTGATGGAGTGCAATGGGATGATTGATGGAGTGCAATGAGATGATTGATGGAGCACAATGGGATGATTGATGGAGCGCAATGGGATGATTGATGGAGCGCAATGGGATGATTGATGTAGCACAATGAGATGATTGATGGAGTGCAATGAGATGATTGATGGAGCACAATGGAATGATTGATGTAGCACAGTGGGATGATTGATGCAGTGCAATGAGATGATTGATGCAGTGCAATGGGATGATTGATGGAGAGCAATGAGATGATTGATGTAGCACAGTGGAATAATTGATGGAGTGCAATGAGATTATTGATGGAGACCAATGTGATGATTGATGGAGTGCAATGAGATGATTGATGCAGTACAATGAGATGATTGATGCAGTACAATGAGATGATTGATGGAGGGCAGTGAGATGATTGATGTAGCACAGTGGGAAGATTGATGGAGTGCAATGGGATGATTGATGGAGTGCAATGAGATGATTGATGCAGTACAATGAGATAATTGATGAAGAGCAATGGGATGATTGATGGAGCACAGTGGGATGATTGATGGAGAGCAATGAGATGATTGATGGAGTGCAATGTGATGATTGATGTAGCACAGTGGGATGATTGATGGAGCACAGTGGGATGATTGATGGAGCACAGTGAGATGATTGATGGAGCACAGTGGGATGATTGATGTAGCACAGTGGGATGATTGATGGAGTGCAATGGGATGATTGACGGAGTGCAATGGGATGATTGATGAAGTGCAATGCGATGATTGATGGAGCACAGTGGGATGATTGATGGAGAGCAATGAGATGATTGATGGAGTGCAATGTGATGATTGATGTAGCACAGTGGGATGATTGATGTAGCACAGTGGGATGATTGATGGAGTGCAATGGGATGATTGATGGAGTGCAATGAGATGATTGATGCAGTACAATGAGATAATTGATGAAGTGCAATGGGATGATTGATGGAGCACAGTGGGATGATTGATGGAGAGCAATGATATGATTGATGGAGTGCAATGTGATGATTGATGTAGCACAGTGGGATGATTGATGGAGCACAGTGGGATGATTGATGGAGCACAGTGAGATGATTGATGGAGCACAGTGGGATGATTGATGTAGCACAGTGGGATGATTGATGGAGTGCAATGGGATGATTGACGGAGTGCAATGGGATGATTGATGGAGCACAGTGGGATGATTGATGGAGTGCAATGGGATGATTGATGTAGCACAATGGGATGATTGATGTAGCACAGTGAGATGATTGATGGAGCACAGTGAGATGATTGATGGAGCACCGTGAGATGATTGATGGAGCACTGTGGGATGATTGATGGAGTGCAATGGGATGATTGATGTAGCACAATGGGATGATTGATGTAGCACAATGGGATGATTGATGTAGCACAGTGGGATGATTGATGTAGCACAGTGGGATGATTGATGGAGCACAGTGGGATGATTGATGGAGTGCAATGGGATGATTGATGGAGTGCAATGGGATGATTGATGGAGCACAGTGGGATGATTGATGGAGCACAGTGGGATGATTGATGGAGCACAGTGGGATGATTGATGGAGCACAGTGGG
This sequence comes from Archivesica marissinica, assembly GCA_014843695.1. NCBI lineage: Eukaryota > Metazoa > Mollusca > Bivalvia > Venerida > Vesicomyidae > Archivesica > Archivesica marissinica. The sequence goes on along the minus strand of JABXNX010001727.1, from coordinate 31,326 downwards.
ATGATTGATGGAGCACAGTGGGATGATTGATGGAGTGCAATGGGATGATTGATGGAGTGCAATGGGATGATTGATGGAGCACAGTGGGATGATTGATGGAGTGCAATGGGATGATTGATGTAGCACAGTGAGATGATTGATGGAGCACAGTGAGATGATTGATGCAGCACAGTGAGATGATTGATGGAGCACAGTGGGATGATTGATGTAGCACAGTGGGATGATTGATGGAGTGCAATGGGATGATTGATGGAGCACAGTGGGATGATTGATGGAGCACAATGGGATGATTGATGGAGCACAATGGGATGATTGATGGAGCACAGTGGGATGATTGATGGAGCACAATGGGATGATTGATGGAGCACAATGGGATGATTGATGGAGTGCAATGGGATGATTGATGGAGCACAATGGGATGATTGATGGAGTGCAATGGGATGATTGATGGAGCACAATGGGATGATTGATGGAGTGCAATGGGATGATTGATGGAGCACAATGGGATGATTGATGTAGCACAGTGAGATGATTGATGGAGCGCAATGGGATGATTGATGGAGCGCAATGGGATGATTGATGTAGCACAATGAGATGATTGATGGAGTGCAATGAGATGATTGATGGAGCACAATGGGATGATTGATGTAGCACAGTGGGATGATTGATGCAGTGCAATGAGATGATTGATGCAGTGCAATAGGATGATTGATGGAGAGCAATGAGATGATTGATGTAGCACAGTGGAATGATTGATGGAGTGCAATGAGATGATTGATGGAGCACAATGGGATGATTGATGGAGTGCAATGAGATGATTGATGCAGTACAATGAGATGATTGATGCAGTGCAATGGGATGATTGATGGAGGGCAGTGAGATGATTGATGTAGCACAGTGGGATGATTGATGGAGTGCAATGGGATGATTGATGGAGTGCAATGAGATGATTGATGCAGTACAATGAGATGATTGATGCAGTGCAATGGGATGATTGATGGAGCACAGTGGGATGATTGATGGAGTGCAATGGGATGATTGATGGAGCACAGTGGGATGATTGATGTAGTGCAATGGGATGATTGATGGAGAGCAATGAGATGATTGATGTAGCACAGTGGGATGATTGATGGAGCACATGGATGATTGATGGAGCACAGTGGGATGATTGATGGAGCACAGTGGGATGATTGATGGAGCACAGTGGGATGATTGATGGAGTGCAATGGGATGATTGATGGAGTGCAATGGGATGATTGATGGAGCACAGTGGGATGATTGATGGAGCACAGTGGGATGATTGATGGAGCACATGGGATGATTGATGGAGCACAGTGGGATGATTGATGGAGCACAGTGGGATGATTGATGGAGCACAGTGGGATGATTGATGGAGTGCAATGGGATGATTGATGGAGAGCAATGGGATGATTGATGGAGCACAGTGGGATGATTGATGGAGCACAGTGGATGATTGATGGAGCACAGTGGGATGATTGATGGAGCACAGTGGGATGATTGATGGAGCACAGTGGGATGATTGATGGAGCACAGTGGGATGATTGATGGAGTGCAATGGGATGATTGATGGAGTGCAATGGGATGATTGATGGGAGCACAGTGGGATGATTGATGGAGTGCAATGGGATGATTGATGTAGCACAATGGGATGATTGATGTAGCACAGTGAGATGTTTGATGGAGCACAGTGAGATGATTGATGGAGCACAGTGGGATGATTGATGGAGCACAGTGGGATGATTGATGGAACGCAATGGGATGATTGATGGAACGCAATGGGATGATTGATGGAACGCAATGGGGTGATTGATGGAGTGCAATGAGATGATTGATGGAACGCAATGGGATGATTGATGGAGTGCAATGGGATGATTGATGGAGTGCAATGGGATGATTGATGGAGTGCAATGGGATGATTGATGGAGTGCAATGGGATGATTGATGGAGTGCAATGAGATGATTGATGGAACGCAATGGAATGATTGATGGAGGCAAGGGATGATTGATGGAGTGCAATGGGATGATTGATGGAGTGCAATGGGATGATTGATGGACGCAATGGGATGATTGATGGAGTGCAATGAGATGATTGATGGAGTGCAATGAGATGATTGATGGAGCACAATGGGATGATTGATGGAGTGCAATGGGATGATTGATGGAGTGCAATGGATGATTGATGGAGCACAATGAGATGATTGATGGAGTGCAATGGGATGATTGATGGAGCACAGTGGGATGATTGATGGAGTGCAATGGGATGATTGATGGAGCGCAATGGGATGATTGGGAGCATGGGATGATTGATGGAGTGCAATGAGATGATTGATGGAACGCAATGGGATGATTGATGGAGTGCAATGGGATGATTGATGGAGTGCAATGGGATGATTGATGGAGTGCAATGGGATGATTGATGGAACGCAATGGGATGATTGATGGAGTGCAATGAGATGATTGATGGAGTGCAATGAGATGATTGATGGAGCACAATGGGATGATTGATGTAGCGCAATGAGATGATTGATGGAGCGCAATGGGATGATTGATGGAACGCAATGGGATGATTGATGGAGTGCAATGAGATGATTGATGGAGCGCACTGGGATGATTGATGGTGCACAATGGGATGATTGATGGAGCGCAATGGGATGATTGATGGAGTGCAATGAGATGATTGATTGAGCACAGTGGGATGATTGATGGAGTGCAATGGGATGATTGATGGAGTGCAATGAGATGATTGATGGAGTGCAATGGGATGATTGATGGAGCACAATGGGATGATTGATGGAGTGCAATGGGGTGATTGATCGAGTGCAATGGGATGATTGATGGAGCACAGTGGGATGATTAATGGAGTGCAATGGGATGATTGATGTAGCACAGTGAGATGATTGATGGAGCACAGTGAGATGATTGATGGAGTGCAATGGGATGATTGATGGAGTGCAATGGGATGGTTGATGGAGTGCAATGGGATGATTGATGGAGTGCAATGGGATGATTGATGGAGTGCATTTGATGATTGATGGAGTGCAATGGGATGATTGATGTAGCACAATGGGATGATTGATGTAGCACAGTGAGATGATTGATGGAGTGCAATGAGATGATTGATGGAGCACAATGGGATGATTGATGGAGTGCAATGGGATGATTGATGGAGCACAATGGGATGATTGATGGAGCACAGTGGGATGATTGATGGAGTGCAATGGGATGATTGATGTAGCACAGTGGGATGATTGATGGAGCACAGTGGGATGATTGATGGAGCACAGTGGGATGATTGATGGAGTGCAATGGGATGATTGATGGAACAATGGGATGATTGATGGAGTGCAATGAGATGATTGATGTAGTGCAATGGGATGATTGATGGAGTGCAATGGGATGATTGATGGAGCACAATGGGATGATTGATGGAGCACAGTGGGATGATTGATGGAGCACAGTGGGATGATTGATGGAGCACAGTGGGATGATTGATGGAGCACAATGAGATGATTGATGTAGCACAGTGGGATGATTGATGGAGCACAATGAGATGAGTGATGGAGCACAGTGGGATGATTGATGGAGTGCAATGGGATGATTGATGGAGCACAGTGAGATGAGTGATGGAGCACAGGGGGATGAGTGATGGAGCACAGTGGGATGATTGATGGAGTGCAATGGGATGATTGATGGAGCACAGTGAGATGAGTGATGGAGCACAGTGGGATGATTGCTGGAGCACAATGAGATGAGTGATGGAGCACAGTGGGATGATTGATGGAGTGCAATGGGATGATTGATGGAGTGCAATGGGATGATTGATGGAGTGCAATGGGATGATTGATGGAGTGCATTTGATGATTGATGGAGTGCAATGGGATGATTGATGTAGCACAGTGAGATGATTGATGGAGTGCAATGAGATGATTGATGGAGCACAATGGGATGATTGATGGAGTGCAATGGGATGATTGATGGAGCACAATGGGATGATTGAATGAGCACAGTGGGATGATTGATGGAGTGCAATGGGATGATTGATGTAGCACAGTGGGATGATTGATGGAGCACAGTGGGATGATTGATGGAGCACAGTGGGATGATTGATGGAGTGCAATGGGATGATTGATGGAATGCAATGGGATGATTGATGGAGTGCAATGAGATGATTGATGTAGTGCAATGGGATGATTGATGGAGTGCAATGGGATGATTGATGGAGCACAATGGGATGATTGATGGAGCACAGTGGGATGATTGATGGAGCACAGTGGGATGATTGATGGAGCACAGTGGGATGATTGATGGAGCACAGTGGGATGATTGATGTAGCACAGTGGGATGATTGATGGAGCACAATGAGATGATTGATGTAGCACAGTGGGATGATTGATGGAGCACAATGAGATGAGTGATGGAGCACAGTGGGATGATTGATGGAGTGCAATGGGATGATTGATGGAGCACAGTGAGATGAGTGATGGAGCACAGGGGGATGAGTGATGGAGCACAGTGGGATGATTGATGGAGTGCAATGGGATGATTGATGGAGCACAGTGAGATGAGTGATGGAGCACAGTGGGATGACTGCTTGAGCACAATGAGATGAGTGATGGAGCACAGTGGGATGATTGATGGAATGCAATGGGATGATTGATGGAGCACAGTGGGATGATTGATGGAGCACAGTGGGATGATTGATGGAGCACAGTGGGATGATTGATGGAGTGCAATGGGATGATTGATGTAGCACAATGGGATGATTGATGTAGCACAGTGAGATGATTGATGGAGCACAATGAGATGATTGATGGAGCACAATGGGATGATTGATGGAGCACAATGGGATGATTGATGTAGCACAGTGAGATGATTGATGGAGTGCAATGGGATGATTGATGGAGTACATGGGATGATTGATGGAGCACAATGGGATGATTGATGGAGTGCAATGAGATGATTGATTGATGGAGCACAATGGGATGATTGATGGAGCACAATGGGATGATTGATGGAGTGCAATGAGAACATTAATGGAGTGCAATGGGATGATTGATGTAGCACAGTGGGATGATTGATGGAGTGAAATGGGATGATTGATGGAGCACAGTGGGATGATTGATGGAGCATAGTGGGATGATTGATGGAGCACAGTGGGATGATTGATGGAGTGCAATGAGATGATTGATGGAGCACAATGGGATGATTGATGGAGCACAATGGGATGATTGATGGAGTGCAATGAGATGATTGATGGAGTGCAATGAGATGATTAATGGTGTGCAATGTGATTATTGATGTAGCACTGTGGGATGATTGATGGAGTGCAATGGGATGATTGATGGAGTGCAATGGGATGATTGATAGAGTGCAATGAGATGATAGATGGAGTGCAATGAGATGATTAATGGTGTGCAATGGGATTATTGATGGAGCACAGTGAGATGAGTGATGGAGCACAGGGGGATGAGTGATGGAGCACAGTGGGATGATTGATGGAGTGCAATGGGATGATTGATGGAGCACAGTGAGATGAGTGATGGAGCACAGTGGGATGACTGCTTGAGCACAATGAGATGAGTGATGGAGCACAGTGGGATGATTGATGGAATGCAATGGGATGATTGATGGAGCACAGTGGGATGATTGATGGAGCACAGTGGGATGATTGATGGAGCACAGTGGGATGATTGATGGAGTGCAATGGGATGATTGATGGAGTGCAATGGGATGATTGATGGAGCACAGTGGGATGATTGATGGAGTGCAATGGGATGATTGATGTAGCACAATGGGATGATTGATGTAGCACAGTGAGATGATTGATGGAGCACAATGAGATGATTGATGGAGCACAATGGGATGATTGATGGAGCACAATGGGATGATTGATGTAGCACAGTGAGATGATTGATGGAGCACAATGGGATGATTGATGGAGTGCAATGAGATGATTGATTGATGGAGCACAATGGGATGATTGATGGAGCACAATGGGATGATTGATGGAGTGCAATGAGAACATTAATGGAGTGCAATGGGATGATTGATGTAGCACAGTGGGATGATTGATGGAGTGAAATGGGATGATTGATGGAGCACAGTGGGATGATTGATGGAGCATAGTGGGATGATTGATGGAGCACAGTGGGATGATTGATGGAGTGCAATGAGATGATTGATGGAGCACAATGGGATGATTGATGGAGCACAATGGGATGATTGATGGAGTACAATGAGATGATTGATGGAGTGCAATGAGATGATTAATGGTGTGCAATGGGATTATTGATGTAGCACTGTGGGATGATTGATGGAGTGCAATGGGATGATTGATGGAGTGCAATGGGATGATTGATAGAGTGCAATGAGATGATAGATGGAGTGCAATGAGATGATTAATGGTGTGCAATGGGATTATTGATGTAGCACAGTGGGATGATTGATGGAGTGCAATGGGATGATTGATGGAGTGCAATTGGATGATTGATGGAGCACAATGAGATGATTGATGGAGCGCAATGGGATGATTGATGGAACGCAATGGGATGATTGATGGAGTGCAATGAGATGATTGATGGAGCGCACTGGGATGATTGATGGTGCACAATGGGATGATTGATGGAGCGCAATGGGATGATTGATGGAGTGCAATGAGATGATTGATGGAGCACAGTGGGATGATTGATGGAGTGCAATTGGATGATTGATGGAGTGCAATGAGATGATTGATGGAGTGCAATGGGATGATTGATGGAGCACAATGGGATGATTGATGGAGTGCAATGGGATGATTGATCGAGTGCAATGGGATGATTGATGGAGCACAGTGAGATGATTGATGGAGTGCAATGGGATGATTGATGGAGTGCAATGGGATGATTGATGGAGTGCAATGGGATGATTGATGGAGTGCATTTGATGATTGATGGAGTGCAATGGGATGATTGATGTAGCACAATGGGATGATTGATGTAGCACAGTGAGATGATTGATGGAGTGCAATGAGATGATTGATGGAGCACAATGGGATGATTGATGGAGTGCAATGGGATGATTGATGGAGCACAATGGGATGATTGATGGAGCACAGTGGGATGATTGATGGAGTGCAATGGGATGATTGATGTAGCACAGTGGGATGATTGATGGAGCACAGTGGGATGATTGATGGAGCACAGTGGGATGATTGATGGAGTGCAATGGGATGATTGATGGAATGCAATGGGATGATTGATGGAGTGCAATGAGATGATTGATGTAGTGCAATGGGATGATTGATGGAGTGCAATGGGATGATTGATGGAGCACAATGGGATGATTGATGGAGCACAGTGGGATGATGGGAGCACAATGAGATGAGTGATGGAGCACAGTGGGATGATTGATGGAGTGAAATGGGATGATTGATGGAGCACAGTGAGATGAGTGATGGAGCACAGTGGGATGATTGCTGGAGCACAATGAGATGAGTGATGGAGCACAGTGGGATGATTGATGGAGTGCAATGGGATGATTGATGGAGCACAGTGGGATGATTGATGGAGCACAGTGGGATGATTGATGGAGCACAGTGGATGATTGATGGAGTGCAATGCGATGATTGATGGAGTGCAATGGGATGATTGATGGAGCACAGTGGGATGATTGATGTAGCACAGTGAGATGATTGATGGAGTGCAATGGGATGATTGATGGAGTGCATGGGATGATTGATGGAGCACAATGGGATGATTGATGGAGTGCAATGAGATGATTGATGGAGCACAATGGGATGATTGATGGAGCACAATGGGATGATTGATGGAGTGCAATGGGATGATTGATGGAGTGCAATGAGAACATTAATGGAGTGCAATGGGATGATTGATGTAGCACAGTGAGATGATTGATGGAGCACAATGAGATGATTGATGGAGCACAATGGGATGATTGATGGAGCACAATGGGATGATTGATGTAGCACAGTGAGATGATTGATGGAGCACAATGAGATGATTGATGGAGCACAATGGGATGATTGATGGAGTGCAATGAGATGATTAATGGAGTGCAATGGGATGATTGATGCTGCACAGTGGGATGATTGATGGAGTGCAATGGGATGATTGATGGAGCACAGTGGGATGATTGATGGAGCACAGTGGGATGATTGATGGAGCACAGTGGGATGATTGATGGAGTGCAATGAGATGATTGATGGAGCACAATGGGATGATTGATGGAGCACAATGGGATGATTGATGGAGTGCAATGAGATGATTGATGGAGTGCAATGAGATGATTAATGGTGTGCAATGGGATTATTGATGTAACACAGTGGGATGATTGATGGAGTGCAATGGGATGATTGATGGAGTGCAATGGGATGATTGATAGAGTGCAATGAGATGATAGATGGAGTGCAATGAGATGATTAATGGTGTGCAATGGGATTATTGATGTAGCACAGTGGGATGATTGATGGAGTGCAATGGGATGATTGATGGAGTGCATTTGGATGATTGATGGAGCACAATGAGATGATTGATGGAGTGCAGTGGGATGATTGATGGAGCACAATGGGATGATTGATGGAGCGCAATGGGATTATTGATGGAGTGCAATGGGATAATTGATGGAGCACAATGAGATGATTGATGGAGTGCTATGAGATGATTGATGGAGCGCAATTGGATGATTGATGCAGCACAGTGAGATTATTGATGGAGTGCAATGGGATGATTGATGGAGTGCAATGAGATGATTAATAGAGTGCAATGGGATGATTGATGGACCACAATGGGATGATTGATGGAGCACAATGAGATGATTGATGGAGCACAATGGGATTATTGATGGAGTGCAATGAGATGATTGATGGAGTGCAATGAGATGATTGATGGAGTGCAATGGGATGATTGATGGAGTGCAATGAGATGATTGATGGAGTGCAATGGGATGATTGATGGAGTGCAATGGGATGATTGATGGAGCGCAATGAGATGATTGATGGAGTGCAATGGGATGATTGATGGAGTGCAATGGGATGATTGATGCAGTGCAATGGGATGATTGATGTAGAACAATGAGATGATTGATGGAGTGCAATGAGATGATTGATGGAGCACAGTGAGATGATTGATGCAGCACAGTGGGATGATTAATGGAGTGCAATGGGATGATTGATGCAGTGCAATGGGATGATTGATGTAGCACAGTGGGATGATTGATGGAGTGCAGTGGGATGATTGATGGAGCGCAATGAGATGATTGGTGGAGTGTAATGGGATGATTGATGGAGTGCAATGGGATGATTGATGGAGTGCAATGGGATGATTGATGGAGTGCAATGGGATGATTGATGTAGCACAATGAGATGATTGATGGAGTGCAATGAGATGATTGATGGAGTGCAATGGGATGATTGATGGAGTGCAATGAGATGATTGATGGAGTGCAATGGGATGATTGATGGAGTGCAATGAGATGATCGATGGAGTGCAATGAGATGATTGATGGAGCACAATGGGATAACGAAGTCCAATACAACACCAGGTTTACCTCAGTGTAATTCCCTCACTATTTTGATTGGTTTCATGTGTTTTCTCAGTTCTGAAAGAAAAGCGTTCACCATAATCATGATAATGGACGCTATTTGATCCACAAGGGATCGGCACGTTTGGGGGTACTAGTATATATATTTAAGTACAGGGATTCTATTCTGTGGGATGTCAGATTTCGCATCGATCAGTAAAATGGCCCTATCTGAAACAATTTTGAACACATCTGTCCAAATATAACGCCTATCCCGAGTCTTTATATTGTTCTTCAAATGAAACACAACTTTATGCTACATGCATGTATACTTTGGAAACAATTGCCACAGACATTGGTGGAAACATCATATATCCTCATTGGTGGAAACATCATATAGCCTCATTGGTGGAAACATCATACATGTATATCCTCATTGCTGGAAACATCATATATCCTCATTGGTGGAAACATCATATATCCTCATTGGTGGAAACATCATATATCCTCATTGGTGGAAACATCATACATGTATATCCCCATTGGTGGAAACATCATATATCATCATTTGTGGAAACATCATACATGTATATCCTCATTGCTGGAAACATCATATATCCTCATTGGTGGAAACATCATACATGTATATCCTCATTGGTAGAAACATCATATATCGAGATATGCGAACTAATTAGTGAACACACGTATGTGTTCCTGGCAGTAGTAACCATAATGCACAAACATGAGGTTTCGCTGATCAACATTTGTAGAAATTTGTTTTGGGAGTTTATAGTCACACAAACAGCTTAGGCCAACGTTTATTATTGGTGGAGGAAGACCACGGGTGCCCCAATAAGTATTTCAGTAGTGTTCCCAAGGCACACAAGAAAGACCATATTCAGATTGCAATAGTATACAAGGCTGAGGCAGTGTTCCCAGGTCATGAACACACAAGGCATACCGGAACAAAATAATGTGTCACAGTTTTACAATCACACTCAACCATTTATTTATAACACATATATACACACATGACCGGTACTCCTGACAACCCACATGACCGGTACTCCTGACAACCCACATGACCGGTACTCCTGACAACCCACATGACCGGTACTCCTGACAACCCACATGACCGGTACTCCTGCCAACAAACATGACCGGTACTCCTGACAACCCACATGACCGGTACTCCTGACAACCCACATGACCGGTACTCCTGACAATCCACATGACCGGTACTCCTGAAAATCCACATGACCGGTACTCCTGACAACCCACATGACCGGTTCTCCTGACAATTCACATGACCCGTACGTACTCCTGACAATCCACATGACCGGTACACCTGACAACCCACATGACCGGTACCACTGACAACCCACATGACCGGTACCCCTGACAACCTACATGACCGGTACTCCTGACAACCCACATGACCGGTACTCCTGACAACCCACATGACTGGTACTCCTGACCACCCACATGACGTACTCCTGACAACCCACATGAACGGTCTCCTGACAATCCACATGACCGGTACTCCTGACAACCCACATGACCGGTGCTCCTGACAACCCACATGATCGGTACTCCTGACAACCCACATGACCGGTACTCCTGACAACCCACATGATCGGTACTCCTGACAACCCACATGACCGGTACTCCTGACAATCACATGACCGGTACTCCTGACAACCCACATGACCGGTACTCCTGACAACCCACATGACCGGTACTCCTGACAACCCACATGACCGGTGCTCCTGCCAACCCACATGACCGGTACTCCTGACAACCCACATGACCGGTATTCCTGACATCCCACATGACCGGTACCCCTGACAACCCACATGACCGATACTCCTGCCAACCCACATGACCGGTGCTCCTGACAACCCACATGACCGGTACCCCTGACAACCCACATGACCCGTACTCCTGCCAACCCACATGACCGGTGCTCCTGACAACCCACATGACCGGTGCTCCTGACAACCCACATGACCGGTACCCCTGACAACCCACATGACCGGTACTCCTGCCAACCCACATGACCGGTGCTCCTGACAACCCACATGACCGGTGCTCCTGACAACCCACATGACCGGTACCCCTGACAACCCACATGACCGGTACCCCTGAAAACCCACATGACCTGTACTCCTGCCAACCCACATGACCGGTGCTCCTGACAACCCACATGACCGGTACTCCTGACAACCCACATGACCAGTACTCCTGATAACACACATGACCGGTGCTCCTGACAACACACATGACCGGTAATCCTGACAACACACATGACCTGTACTCCTGACAACCCTCATGACCGGTACTCCTGACAACACACATGACCTGTACTCCTGACAACCCACATGACCGGTAGTCCTGACAACCCACATGACCGGTACCCCTGACAGCCCATATGACCGGTACTCCTGACAACCCACATGACCGGTACTCCTAACAACCCACATGACCGGTACTCCTGACAACCCACATGACCGGTACTCCTGACATCCCACATGACCGGTACTCCTGCCAACAAACATGACCAGTACTCCTGACAACCCACATGACCGGTGCTCATGACAACCCACATGACCGGTACTCCTGACAACCCACATGACCGGTACTCCTGACAATCCACATGACCGGTACTCCTGACAATCCACATGATCGGAAATCCTGACAACCCACATGACCGGTACTCCTGACAACCCACATGACCGGTACTCCTGACAATCCACATGACCGGTACTCCTGACAATCCACATGATCGGAAATCCTGACAACCCACATGACCGGTGCTGCTGACAACCCACATGACCGGTACTCCTGACAACCCACATGACCGGTACTACTGACAACCCACATGACCGGTACTCCTGACAACCCACATGACCAGTACTCCTGACAACCCACATGACCGGTACTCCTGACAACCCACATGAGCGGTACTCCTGACAACCGACATGACCGGTACTCCTGACAACCCACATGACCGGTACTCCTGACAACCCACATGAGCGGTACTCCTGACAACCCACATGACCGGTACTCCTGACAACCCACATGACCGGTACTCCTGACAACCCACATGACCGGTACCCCTGACAACCCACATGACCGGTACCCCTGACAACCCACATGACCGGTACTCCTGACAACCCACTTGACTGTTACTCCTGACAATCCACATGACCGATGCTCCTGACAACCTACATGACCAGTACTCCTGACAACCCACATGACCGGTATCCCTGACAACCCACATGACCGGTACTCCAGACAACCCACATGACCAGTACTCCTGACAATCCACATGACCGGTACTCCTGACAACCCACATGACCGTACTCCTGACAACCCACATGACCGGTACTCCTGACAATCCACATGACCGGTACTCCTGACAATCCATATGACCGGTACTCCTGACAACTCACATGACCGGTACTCTTGACAACCCACATGACCGGTACTCCTGACAACCCACATGACCGGTACTCCTGACAACCCACATGACCGGTACTCCTGCCAACCCACATGACCGGTACTCCTGACAACCCACATGACCGGTATTCCTGACATCCCACATGACCGGTACCCCTGACAACCCACATGCCCGATACTCCTGCCAACCCACATGACCGGTGCTCCTGACAACCCACATGACCGGTACCCCTGACAACCCACATGACCGTACTCCTGCCAACCCACATGACCGGTGCTCCTGAAAACCACATGACCGGTGCTCCTGACAACACACATGACCGGTACCCCTGACAAACCCACATGACCGGTACTCCTGCCAACCCACATGACCGGTGCTCCTGACAACCCACATGACCGGTGCTCCTGACAACCCACATGACCGGTACCCCTGACAACCCACATGACCGGTACCCCTGAAAACCCACATGACCTGTACTCCTGCCAACCCACATGACCGGTGCTCCTGACAACCCACATGACCGGTACTCCTGACAACCCACATGACCAGTACTCCTGATAACACACATGACCGGTGCTCCTGACAACACACATGACCGGTAATCCTGACAACACACATGACCTGTACTCCTGACAACCCTCATGACCGGTACTCCTGACAACACACATGACCTGTACTCCAGACAACCCACATGACCGGTAGTCCTGACAACCCACATGACCGGTACCCCTGACAGCCCATATGACCGGTACTCCTGACAACCCACATGACCGGTACTCCTAACAACCCACATGACCGGTACTCCTGACAACCCACATGACCGGTACTCCTGACATCCCACATGACCGGTACTCCTGCCAACAAACATGACCAGTACTCCTGACAACCCACATGACCGGTGCTCATGACAACCCACATGACCGGTACTCCTGACAACCCACATGACCGGTACTCCTGACAATCCACATGACCGGAAATCCTGACAACCCACATGACCGGTACTCCTGACAACCCACATGACCGGTACTCCTGACAATCCACATGACCGGTACTCCTGACAATCCACATGATCGGAAAACCTGACAACCCACATGACCGGTACTACTGACAACCCACATGACCGGTACTCCTGACAACCCACATGACCAGTACTCCTGACAACCCACATGACCGGTACTCCTGACAACCCACATGAGCGGTACTCCTGACAACCGACATGACCGGTACTCCTGACAACCCACATGACCGGTACTCCTGACAACCCACATGAGCGGTACTCCTGACAACCCACATGACCGGTACTCCTGACAACCCACATGACCGGTACTCCTGACAACCCACATGACCGGTACCCCTGACAACCCACATGACCGGTACCCCTGACAACCCACATGACCGGTACTCCTGACAACCCACTTGACTGTTACTCCTGACAATCCACATGACCGATGCTCCTGACAACCTACATGACCAGTACTCCTGACAACCCACATGACCGGTATCCCTGACAACCCACATGACCGGTACTCCAGACAACCCACATGACCAGTACTCCTGACAATCCACATGACCGGTACTCCTGACAACCCACATGACCGTACTCCTGACAACCCACATGACCGGTACTCCTGACAATCCACATGACCGGTACTCCTGACAATCCATATGACCGGTACTCCTGACAACTCACATGACCGTACTCCTGACAACCTACATGACCGGTACTCCTGACAACCCACATGACCGGTACTCCTGACAACCCACATGACTGGTACTCCTGACAATCCACATGACGAGTGCTCCTGACAACCCACATGACCGGTATCCCTGACAACCCACATGACCGGTACTCCTGACAACCCACATGACTGGTACTTCTGACAATCCACATGACCGGTACTCCTGACATCCCACATGACCAGTACTCCTGACAACCATATGACCGGTACTCCTGACAACCCATATGACCGGTGCACCTGACAACCCACATGACCGGTACTCCAGACAGCCCAAATGATCAGTTCTCCGATCACCCACACGATCAGTTATCCGACCACCCACATGATCAGTTATCCGACCACCCACACGATCAGTTATCCGACCACCCACACGATCAGTTATCCCACCACCCACGCGATCAGTTATCTGACCACCCACACGATCAGTTATCCGACCACCCACACGATCAGTTATACCACCACCCACACGATCAGTTATCTGACCACCCACACGATCAGTTATCCCACCAACCACACGATCAGTTATCCCACCACCCACACGATCAGTTATCTGACCACCCACACGATCAGTTATCCGACCACCCACACGATCAGTTATCCCACCACCCACACGATCAGTTATCCCACCAACCACACGATCAGTTATCCCACCAACCAAACGATCAGTTATCCCACCACCCACACGATCAGTTATCCCACCACCCACACGATAAGTTATCCGACCATCCACACGATCAGTTATCCGACCACCCACACGATCAGTTATCCCACCAACCACACGATCAGTTATCCCACCAACCACACGATCAGTTATCCCACCACCCACACGATCAGTTATCCCACCACCCACACGATCAGTTATCCGACCACCGACACCATCAGTTCTCCGACCACCCACATGACAGGTGCACTCATCTTAAATATGTCTTGACCTTGGCTTGAGCCAGATCATATCACTGCTTTGAGAGGACATTAACCACCACGTGGTCTGAATACACACAGTGGCCTGTAGTCTCACAGTGGCCTGTACGCACATGTCCAACTGACAGACTCATGTTTCTTAGCTACAACCATTTTCTCTTGACCAACCAAATTCGTAATCTTCAACATAATCAAGTAAAGCACTCTCTGCAACCGTCCAGTTATGACAACATATTACAATATACAACATGCATACAGGGTACCGGATATGGACAGCCATTTTAGGATGAAAGAGTGCCTCCTCCTCAGGATCCAAGCTAAAGTTAGACTGACTGAAATGTAACCAACAAACCGATCTTACAAACACTACGAATATGTACATAAATCTATGACACTACCAATATGTACATAAAGCTATGACACTACCAATATGTACATAAAGCTATGACACTACCAATATGTACATAAAGCTATGACACTACCAATATGTACATAAATCTATGACACTACCAATATGTACATAAAGCTATGACACTACCAATATGTACATAAAGCTATGACACTACCAATATGTACATAAAGCTATGACACTACCAATATGTACATACATCTATGACACTACCAATATGTACATAAAGCTATGACACTACCAATATGTAAATAAATCTATGACACTACCAATATGTACATACATCTATGACACTACCAATATGTACATAAAGCTATGACACTACAAATATGTACATAAATCTATGACACTACCAATATGTACATAAATCTATGACACTACCAATATGTACATAAAGCTATGACACTACCAATATGTACATAAAGCTATGACACTACCAATATGTACATAAAGCTATGATACTACCAATATGTAGATACATCTATGACACTACCAATATGTACATAAATCTATGACAATACAAATATGTACATAAAGCTATGACACTACCAATATGCACATAAATCTATGACTCTACGAATATGTACATATATCTATGACACTACCAATATGTAGATACATCTATGACACTACCAATATGTACATATATCTATGACACTACCAATATGTAGATACATCTATGACACTACCAATATGTACATAAAGCTATGACACTACGAATATGTAGATAAATCTATGACACTACCAATATGTAGATACATCTATGACACTACGAATATGTACATACATCTATGACACTACCAATATGTACATAAAGCTATGACACTACCAATATGTACATATATCTATGACACTACCAATATGTACATAAAGCTATGACACTACCAATATGTACATAAAGCTATGACACTACCAATATGTAGATAAATCTATGACACTACCAATATGTACATAAATCTATGACACTACCAAAATGTAGATACATCTATGACACTACCAATATGTACATAAATCTATGACACTACCAATATATACATAAATCTATGACACTACCAATATGTAGATAAATCTATGACACTACCAATATGTAGATAAATCTATGACACTACCAATATATGTATATACCTCTACAGCACTATTGCGTGTGCATAAATCAACATTAGATATGTGGTTTGTTACAGGTTTGTCATCATATCATTAATATAATTTAAAGCATATATTATTTATTCTTCGAGTGGTGGAAAAGTATAAATTTCTTTGTTTATATTATCAGATATAGTCACATGCCAGTTGCACCAGGCTACCTATGCACGCAACGGAATGCGAAATTAGCCTTTTTTAATATTTTAAATACTGATGTAAATGGACAAATACGGCGAGCATATGAATACGCCGAGCATAGGTTCCACCACTCTATGATAAACACAGGTTCCACCACTCTATGTTAAACATAGGTTCCACTACTCTATGTTAAACACAGGTTCCACCAATCTATGTTAAACACAGGATCCACCACTCTATGTTAAACATAGATTCCACCACTCTATGTTAAACATAGGTTCCACCAATCTAAGATAAACATAGGTTCCACCACTCTATGTTACACATAGGTTCCACACCTCTAAGTTAAACACAGGTTCCATCACTCTCTGTTAAACATAGGTTCCACCACTATATGTTAAACATAGGTTCCACCACTCTATGCTAAACACAGGTTCCACCACTCTATGTTAAACATAGGTTCCACCACTCTATGTTAAACACAGGTTCCACCACTCAATGTTAAACATAGATTCCACCACTCTATATTAAACATAGGTTCCACCACTCTAAGTTAAGCATAGGTTCCACCACTCTATGTTACACATAGGTTCCACACCTCTATGTTAAACATAGGTTCCATCACTCTATGTTAAACACAGGTTCCACCACTCTATGTTAAACACAGGTTCCACCACTCTATGCTAAACACAGGTTCCACCACTCTTTGTTAAACATACGTTCCACCACTCTATGTTAAACACAGGTTCCACCACTCTATGTTAAACACAGGTTACACCACTCTATGTTAAACACAGGTTCCACCACTCTATGTTAAGCACAGGTTCCACCACTCTATGTTAAACACATGTTCCACCACTCTATGTTAAACACAGGTTCCACCACTCTATGTTAAACACAGGTTCCACCACTCTATGTTAAACACAGGTTCCACCACTCTATGTTAAACACAGGTTCCACCACTCTATGTTAAACACAGGTTCCACCACTCTATGTTACACATAGGTTCCACCACTCTATGTTAAACACAGGTTCCACCACTCTATGTTAAACACAGGTTCCACCACTCTATGTTAAACACAGGTTCCACCACTCTAGGTTAAACACAGGTTCCACCACTCTATGTTAAACACAGGTTCCACCACTCTATGTTAAACACAGGTTCCACCACTCTATGATAAACACAGGTTCCACCACTCTATGTTAAACACATGTTCCACCACTCTATGTTAAACACAGGTTCCACCACTCTATGTTAAATACAGGTTCCACCACTCTATGTTAAACATAGGTTCCACCACTCTATGTTAAACACAGGTTCCACCACTCTATGCTAAACACAGGTTCCACCACTCTTTGTTAAACATACGTTCCACCACTCTATGTTAAACACAGGTTCCACCACTCTATGTTAAACACAGGTTACACCACTCTATGTTAAACACAGGTTCCACCACTCTATGTTAAACACAGGTTCCACCACTCTATGTTAAACACATGTTCCACCACTCTATGTTAAACACAGGTTCCACCACTCTATGTTAAACACAGGTTCCACCACTCTATGTTAAACACAGGTTCCACCACTCTATGTTAAACACAGGTTCCACCACTCTATGTTAAACACAGGTTCCACCACTCTATGTTACACATAGGTTCCACCACTCTATGTTAAACACAGGTTCCACCACTCTATGTTAAACACAGGTTCCACCACTCTATGCTAAACACAGGTTCCACCACTCTAGGTTAAACACAGGTTCCACCACTCTATGTTAAACACAGGTTCCACCACTCTATGTTAAACACAGGTTCCACCACTCTATGATAAACACAGGTTCCACCACTCAATGTTAAACACAGATTCCACCACTCTATGTTAAACACAGGTTCCACCACTCTATGTTAAACACAGGTTTCCACCACTCTATGCTAAACACAGATTCCACCACTCTATGTTAAACACATGTATAGCATCTTGAGAAATATGTCTAGTCTAATTATCTATTTAATGGCGAAACCTTCGTTTGGTGGTGATAGGAATAAGACAGAATGGGTGGTGTATCAGTATATGGAATGGTGATATGGATGGTGTATCAGTATATGGAATGGTGGTATGGATGGTGTATCAGTATATGGAATGGTGGTATGGATGGTGTATCAGTATATGGAATGGTGGTATGGATGGTGTATCAGTATATGGAATGGTGATATGGATGGTGTATCAGTATATGGAATGGTGGTATGGATGGTGTATCAGTATATGGAATGGTGGTATGGATGGTGTATCAGTATATGGAATGGTGGTATGGATGGTGTATCAGTATATGGAATGGTGGTATGGATGGTGTATCAGTATATGGAATGGTGGTATGGATGGTGTATCAGTATATGTAATGGTGGTATGGATGGTGTATCAGTATATGGAATGGTGGTATGGATGGTGTATCAGTATATGGAATGGTGGAATGGATGGTGTATCAGTATATGGAATGGTGGAATGGATGGTGTATCAGTATATGGAATGGTGGTATGGATGGTGTATCAGTATATGGAATGGTGGTATGGATGGTGTATCAGTATATGGAATGGTGGTATGGATGGTGTATCAGTATATGGAATGGTGGAATGGATGGTGTATCAGTATATGTAATGGTGGAATGGATGGTGTATCAGTATATGGAATGGTGGAATGGATGGTGTATCAGTATATGGAATGGTGGAATGGATGGTGTATCAGTATATGGAATGGTGGAATGGATGGTGTATCAGTATATGGAATGGTGGAATGGATGGTGTATCAGTATATGGAATGGTGGAATGGATGGTGTATCAGTATATGGAATGGTGGTATGGATGGTGTATCAGTATATGGAATGGTGGTATGGATGGTGTATCAGTATATGGAATGGTGGAATGGATGGTGTATCAGTATATGGAATGGTGGAATGGATGGTGTATCAGTATATGGAATGGTGGAATGGATGGTGTATCAGTATATGGAATGGTGGAATGGATGGTGTATCAGTATATGGAATGGTGGAATGGATGGTGTATCAGTATATGGAATGGTGGAATGGATGGTGTATCAGTATATGGAATGGTGGTATGGATGGTGTATCAGTATATGGAATGGTGGAATGGATGGTGTATCAGTATATGGAATGGTGGAATGGATGGTGTATCAGTATATGGAATGGTGGAATGGATGGTGTATCAGTATATGGAATGGTGGAATGGATGGTGTATCAGTATATGGAATGGTGGAATGGATGGTGTATCAGTATATGGAATGGTGGTATGGATGGTGTATCAGTATATGGAATGGTGGAATGGATGGTGTATCAGTATATGGAATGGTGGAATGGATGGTGTATCAGTATATGGAATGGTGGAATGGATGGTGTATCAGTATATGGAATGGTGGAATGGATGGTGTATCAGTATATGGAATGGTGGAATGGATGGTGTATCAGTATATGGAATGGTGGAATGGATGGTGTATCAGTATATGGAATGGTGGTATGGATGGTGTATCAGTATATGGAATGGTGGAATGGATGGTGTATCAGTATATGGAATGGTGGAATGGATGGTGTATCAGTATATGGAATGGTGGAATGGATGGTGTATCAGTATATGGAATGGTGGAATGGATGGTGTATCAGTATATGGAATGGTGGAATGGATGGTGTATCAGTATATGGAATGGTGGTATGGATGGTGTATCAGTATATGGAATGGTGGAATGGATGGTGTATCAGTATATGGAATGGTGGAATGGATGGTGTATCAGTATATGGAATGGTGGTATGGATGGTGTATCAGTATATGGAATGGTGGTATGGATGGTGTATCAGTATATGGAATGGTGGAATGGATGGTGTATCAGTATATGGAATGGTGGTATGGATGGTGTATCAGTATATGGAATGGTGGTATGGATGGTGTATCAGTATATGGAATGGTGGAATGGATGGTGTATCAGTATATGTAATGGTGGTATGGATGGTGTATCAGTATATGGAATGGTGCTATGGATGGTGTATCAGTATATGGAATGGTGGTATGGATGGTGTATCAGTATATGGAATGGTGGAATGGATGGTGTATCAGTATATGTAATGGTGGTATGGATGGTGTATCAGTATATGGAATGGTGCTATGAATGGTGTATCAGTATATGGAATGGTGGTATGGATGGTGTATCAGTATATGGAATGGTGGAATGGATGGTGTATCAGTATATGTAATGGTGGTATGGATGGTGTATCAGTATATGTAATGGTGGTATGGATGGTGTATCAGTATATGTAATGGTGGAATGGATGGTGTATCAGTATATGTAATGGTGGTATGGATGGTGTATCAGTATATGTAATGGTGGTATGGATGGTGTATCAGTATATGGAACGGTGGAATGGATGGTGTATCAGTATATGTAATGGTAGTATGGATGGTGTATCAGTATATGGAAAGGATGGTGTATCAGTATATGGAATGGCGGAATGGATGGTGTATCAGTATATGGAATGGTGGTATGGATGGTGTATCAGTATATGGAATGGTGGAATGGATGGTGTATCAGTATATGTAATGGTGGTATGGATGGTGTATCAGTATATGTAATGGTGGTATGGATGGTGTATCAGTATATGTAATGGTGGAATGGATGGTGTATCAGTATATGGAATGGTGATATGGATGGTGTATCAGTATATGTAATGGTGGTATGGATGGTGTATCAGTATATGGAATGGTGGAATGGATGGTGTATCAGTATATGTAATGGTGGAATGGATGGTGTATCAGTATATGGAATGGTGGTATGGATGGTGTATCAGTATATGTAATGGTGGAATGGATGGTGTATCAGTATATGGAATGGTGGAATGGATGGTGTATCAGTATATGGAATGGTGGTATGGATGGTGTATCAGTATATGGAATGGTGGAATGGATGGTGTATCAGTATATGGAATGGTGGAATGGATGGTGTATCAGTATATGGAATGGTGGTATGGATGGTGTATCAGTATATGGAATGGTGGAATGGATGGTGTATCAGTATATGGAATGGTGGAATGGATGGTGTATCAGTATATGGAATGGTGGTATGGATGGTGTATCAGTATATGGAATGGTGGTATGGATGGTGTATCAGTATATGGAATGGTGGAATGGATGGTGTATCAGTATATGGAATGGTGGTATGGATGGTGTATCAGTATATGGAATGGTGGTATGGATGGTGTATCAGTATATGGAATGGTGGAATGGATGGTGTATCAGTATATGTAATGGTGGTATGGATGGTGTATCAGTATATGGAATGGTGGTATGGATGGTGTATCAGTATATGGAATGGTGAATGGATGGTGTATCAGTATATGGAATGGTGGAATGGATGGTGTATCAGTATATGGAATGGTGGAATGGATGGTGTATCAGTATATGGAATGGTGGAATGGATGGTGTATCAGTATATGTAATGGTGGAATGGATGGTGTATCAGTATATGTAATGGTGGAATGGATGGTGTATCAGTATATGGAATGGTGGAATGGATGGTGTATCAGTATATGGAATGGTGGAATGGATGGTGTATCAGTATATGTAATGGTGGAATGGATGGTGTATCAGTATATGTAATGGTGGTATGGATGGTGTATCAGTATATGGAATGGTGGAATGGATGGTGTATCAGTATATGGAATGGTGGAATGGATGGTGTATCAGTATATGGAATGGTGGAATGGATGGTGTATCAGTATATGGAATGGTGGAATGGATGGTGTATCAGTATATGGAATGGTGGAATGGATGGTGTATCAGTATATGTAATGGTGGAATGGATGGTGTATCAGTATATGTAATGGTGGAATGGATGGTGTATCAGTATATGTAATGGTGGTATGGATGGTGTATCAGTATATGGAATGGTGGAATGGATGGTGTATCAGTATATGTAATGGTGGAATGGATGGTGTATCAGTATATGTAATGGTGGTATGGATGGTGTATCAGTATATGTAATGGTGGAATGGATGGTGTATCAGTATATGTAATGGTGGAATGGATGGTGTATCAGTATATGTAATGGTGGTATGGATGGTGTATCAGTATATGTAATGGTGGAATGGATGGTGTATCAGTATATGGAATGGTGGAATGGATGGTGTATCAGTATATGGAATGGTGCTATGGATGGTGTATCAGTATAGGGAATGTGGGTATGGATGGTGTATCAATATATGGAATGGTGCTATGGATGGTGTATCTGTATATGTAATGGTGGAATGGATGCTGTATCAGTATATGGAATGGTGGAATGGATGATGTATCAGAATATGTAATGGTAGAATGGATGGTGTATCAGTAAATGTAATGGTGGAATGGATGGTGTATCAGTATATGGAATGGTTGTGTGGATGGTGTATCAGTATATGGAATGGTGGAATGGATGGTGTATCAGAATATGGAATGGTGGAATGGATGGTGTATCAGTATATGGAATGGTGGAATGTATGGTGTATCATTATATGGAATGGTGCTATGGATGGTGTATCAGTATAGGGAATGTGGGTATGGATGGTGTATCAATATATGGAATGGTGCTATGGATGGTGTATCAGTATATGTAATGGTGGAATGGATGCTGTATCAGTATATGGAATGGTGGAATGGATGATGTATCAGTATATGTAATGGTAGAGTGGATGCTGTATCAGTAAATGTAATGGTGGAATGGATGGTGTATCAGTATATGGAATGGTTGTATGGATGGTTTATCAGTATATGGAATAGTTGTATGGATGGTGTATCAGTATATGGAATGGTTGCATGGATGGCGTATCAATATATGGAATGTCGGAATGGATGGTGCATCATTATATGGAATGGTGGAATGGATGGTGTATCAGTATATGTAATTGTGGAAAGGATGGTGTATCAGTATATGGAATGGTGGTATGGATGGTTTATCAGTACATGGAATGGTGGAATGGATGGTGTATCAGTATATGGAATGGATGGTGTATCAGTATATGGAATGGTGGAAAGGATGGTGTATCTGTATATGGAATGGTGGTATGGATGGTGTATCAGTATATGGAATGGATGGTGTATCAGTATATGGAATGGTGGTATGGATGGTGTATCAGTATATGTAATTGTGGTATGGATGGTGTATCAGTATATGTAATGGTGGAATGGATGGTGTATCAGTATATGGAATGGTGGAATGGATGGTGTATCAGTATATGGAATGGATGGTGTATCAGTATAGGTAATGGTGGTATGGATGGTTTATCAGTATATGGAATGGATGGTGTATCAGTATATGTAATGGTGGAAAGTATGGTGTATCAGAATATGTAATGGTGGTATGGATGGTGTATCAGTATATGTAATGGTGGAAAGTATGGTGTATCAGTATATGGAATGGTGGTATGGATGGTGTATCAGTATATGTAATGGTGGTATGGATGGTGTATCAGTATATGTAATGGTGGAATGGATGGTGTATCAGTATATGGAATGGTGGAATGGATGGTGTATCAGTATATGGAATGGTGGAATGGATGGTGTATCAGTATATGTAATGGTGGAATGGATGGTGTATCAGTATATGGAATGGTGGTATGGATGGTGTATCAGTATATGGAATGGTGGATGATGGTGTATCATATATGTAATGGTGGTATGGATGGTGTATCAGTATATGTAATGGTGGTATGGATGGTGTATCAGTATATGGAATGGTGGAATGGATGGTGTATCAGTATATGTAATGGTGGAATGGATGGTGTATCAGTATATGGAATGGTGGAATGGATGGTGTATCAGTATATGGAATGGTGGAATGGATGGTGTATCAGTATATGGAATGGTGGAATGGATGGTGTATCAGTATATGGAATGGTGGAATGGATGGTGTATCAGTATATGGAATGGTGGAATGGATGGTGTATCAGTATATGGAATGGTGGAATGGATGGTGTATCAGTATATGGAATGGTGGAATGGATGGTGTATCAGTATATGGAATGGTGGAATGGATGTGTATCAGTATATGGAATGGTGGAATGGATGGTGTATCAGTATATGGAATGGTGGTATGGATGGTATCAGTATATGGAATGGATGGTGTATCAGTATATGGAATGGTGGAATGGATGCTGTATCAGTATATGGAATGGTGGAATGGATGGTGTATCAGTATATGGAATGGTGGAATGGATGGTGTATCAGTATATGGAATGGTGGAATGGATGGTGTATCAGTATATGGAATGGTGGAATGGATGGTGTATCAGTATATGGAATGGTGGTATGGATGGTGTATCAGTATATGTAATGGTGGAATGGATGGTGTATCAGTATATGGAATGGTGGTATGGATGGTGTATCAGTATATGTAATGGTGGAATGGATGGTGTATCAGTATATGGAATGGTGGAATGGATGGTGTATCAGTATATGGAATGGTGGAATGGATGGTGTATCAGTATATGGAATGGTGGAATGGATGGTGTATCAGTATATGTAATGGTGGAATGGATGGTGTATCAGTATATGGAATGGTGGAAGATGGTGTATCAGTATATGTAATGGTGGTATGGATGGTGTATCAGTATATGGAATGGTGGAATGGATGGTGTATCAGTATATGGAATGGTGGAATGGATGGTGTATCAGTATATGGAATGGTGGAATGGATGGTGTATCAGTATATGGAATGGTGGAATGGATGGTGTATCAGTATATGGAATGGTGGAATGGATGGTGTATCAGTATATGGAATGGTGGAATGGATGGTGTATCAGTATATGGAATGGTTGTATGGATGGTGTATCAGTACATGGAATGGTGGTATGTATGGTGTATCACTATATGTAATGGTGGTATGGATTGTGTATCAGTATATGTAATGGTGGTTTGGATGGTGTATCAGTATATGGAATGGTGGAATGTATGGTGTATCAGTATATGTAATGGTGGAATGGATGGTGTATCAGAATATGGAATGGTGGAACGGATGGTGTATCAGTATATGGAATGGGGCTATGGATGATGTATCAGTATATGGAATGGTGGAATGGATGGTGTATCAGTATATGTAATGGTGAACTGGATGCTGTATCAGTATATGGAATGGAGGAATGGATGGTGTATCAGTATATGGAATGGTGGAATGGATGATGTATCAGAATATGGAATGGTGGAATGGATGGTGTATCAGTATATGGAATGGTGCTAGGGATGCTGTATCAGTATATGGAATGGTGGAATGGATGGTGTTTCAGTATATGGAATGGTGCTAGGGATGCTGTATCAGTATATGGAATGGTGGAATGGATGGTGTATCAGTATATGGAATGGTGGAATGGATGGTGTATCAGTATATGGAATGGTGCTAGGGACTCTAGGGATGCTGTATCAGTATATGGAATGGTGGAATGGATGGTGTATCAGTATATGTAATGTTGGTATGGATGGTGTATCAGTATAGGTAATGGTGGTATGGATGGTTTATCAGTATATGTAATGGTGGAATGGATGGTGTATCAGTATATGTAATGGTGCTATGGATGGTGTATCAGTATATGTAATGGTGGTATGGATGGTGTATCAGTATATGTAATGGTGGAATGGATGGTGTATCAGTATATGTAATGGTGCTATGGATGGAGTTTCAGTATAAGTAATGGTGGTATGGATGGTGTATCAGTATATGTAATGGTGATATGGATGGTGTATCAGTATATGGAACGGTGGTATGGATGGTGTATCAGTATATGTAATGGTGGATTGGATGGTGTATCAGTATATGTAATGGTGGTATGGATGGTGTATCAGTATATGAAACGGTGGTATGGATGGTGTATCAGTATATGTAATGGTGGAAGGGATGGTGATCAGTATATGGAACGGTGGTATGGATGGTGTATCAGTAATTGTAATGGTAGAATGGATGGTGTATCAGTATATGGAATGGATGGTGTATCAGTATATGTAATGGTGGAATGGATGGTGTATCAGTATATGGAATGGTGGAATGGATGGTGTATCAGTATATGTAATGGTGGAATGGATGGTGTATCAGTATATGTAATGGTGGTATGGATGGTTTATCAGTATATGTAATGGTGGAATGGATGGTGTATCAGTATATAGAATGGTGGAATGGATGGTGTATAAGTATATGTAATGGTGGTATGGATGGTGTATCAGTGTATGTAATGGTGCTATGGATGATGTATTAGTATATGGAATGATGGTATGGATGGTTTATCAGTATATGTAATGGTGGAATGGATGTTGTATCAGTATATGTAATGGTGGTATGGATGGTTTATCAGTGTATGTAATGTTGGAATGGATGGTGTATTAGTATATGGAATGGTGGAATGGATGGTGTATAAGTATATGTAATGGTGGTATGGATGGTGTATCAGTGTATGTAATGGTGCTATGGATGGTGTATCAGTATATGGAATGGTTGTATGGATGGCGTATCAGTATATGGAATGGCGGAATGGATGGTGCATCAGTATATGGAATGGCGGAATGGATGGTGTATCAGTATATGGAATGGTGGAATGGATGGTGTATCAGTATATGTAATGGTGGAATGGATGGTGTATCAGTATATGGAATGGTGGTATGGATGGTGTATCAGTATATGGAATGGTGGTATGAATGTTGTATCAGTATATGGAATGGTGGAATGGATGGTGTATCAGTAATTGTAATGGTAGAATGAATGGTGTATAAGTATATGTAATGGTGCTATGGATGGTGTATCAGTATATAGAATGGTAGATTGTATGGTGTATCAGTATATGGAATGGATGGTGTATCAATATATAGAATGGTGGAATGTATGGTGTATCAGTAGATGGAATGGTGGAATGGATTGTGTATCAGTATATAGAATGGTGGAATGGATGGTGTATCAGTATATGTAATGGTGGAATGGATGGTGTATCAGTATATAGAATGGTGGAATGGATGGTGTATCAGTATATGTAATGGTGGTATGGATGGTGTATCAGTATATGGAATGGTGGAATGGATGGTGTATAAGTATATGTAATGGTGGAATGGATGTTGTATCAGTATATAGAATGTTGGAATGGATGGTGTATCAGTATATGTAATGGTGGTATGGATGGTGTATCAGTATATGGAATGGTGGAATGGATGGTGTATCAGTAATTGTAATGGTAGAATGGATGGTGTATCAGTATATGGAATGCTTGTATGGATGGTGTATCAGTATATGGAATGGTGCTATGGATGGTGTATCAGTATATGGAACGGTGGAATGGATGGTGTATCAGTATATGGAATGGTGGAATGGATGGTGATCAGTATATGGAACGGTGGTATGGATTGTGTATCAGTATATGTAATGGTGGAATGGATGGTGTATCAGTATATGGAATGGATGGTGTATCAGTATATGTAATGGTGGAATGGATGGTGTATCAGTATATAGAATGGTGGAATGGATGGTGTATCAGTATATGTAATGGTGTAATGGATGGTGTATCAGTATATGTAATGGTGGAATGGATGGTGTATCAGTATATGGAATGGATGGTGTATCAGTATATGGAATGGTGGAATGGATGGTGTATCAGTATATAGAATGGTGGAATGGATGGTGTATCAGTATATGTAATGGTGGAATGGATGGTGTATCAGTATATGTAATGGTGGAATGGATGGTGTATCAGTATATGGAATGGATGGTGTATCAGTATATGTAATGGTGGAATGGATGGTGTATCAGTATATGGAATGGTGGAATGGATGGTGTATCAGTATATGGAATGGTGGAATGGATGGTGTATCAGTATATGGAATGGTGGAATGGATGGTGTATCAGTATATGGAATGGTGCTATGGATGGTGTATCAGTATATGGAATGGATGGTGTATCAGTATATGGAATGGTGGAATGGATGGTGTATCAGTATATGGAATGGTGGAATGGATGGTGTATCAGTATATGGAATGGTGGAATGGATGGTGTATCAGTATATGGAATGGTGGTATGGATGGTGTATTAGTATATGGAATGGTGGATTGGATGGTGTATGCGTATATGGAATGGTGGAATGGATGGTATATCAGTACATGGAATGGTGGAATGGATGCTGTATCAGTATATGGAATGGTGCTATGGATGGTGTATCAGTATATGGAATGGTGGAATGGATGGTGTATGAGTATATGGAATGGTGGAATGGATGGTGTATCAGTATATGGAATGGTGGAATGGATGGTGTATCAGTATATGGAATGGATGGTGTATCAGTATATGGAATGGTGGAATGGATGGTGTATCAGTATATGGAATGGTGGAATGGATGGTGTATCAGTATATGGAATGGTGGAATGGATGGTGTATCAGTATATGGAATGGTGGAATGGATGGTGTATCAGTATATGGAATGGTGGATGGATGGTGTATCAGTATATGGAATGGTGGAATGGATGGTGTATCAGTATATGGAATGGTGGAATGGATGGTGTATCAGTATATGGAATGGTGGAATGGATGGTGTATCAGTATATGGAATGGTGGAATGGATGGTGTATCAGTATATGGAATGGTGGAATGGATGGTGTATCAGTATATGGAATGGTGGAATGGATGGTGTATCAGTATATGTAATGGTGGAATGGATGGTGTATCAGTATATGGAATGGTGGAATGGATGGTGTATCAGTATATGGAATGGTGGAATGGATGGTGTATCAGTATATGGAATGGTGGAATGGATGGTGTATCAGTATATGGAATGGTGGTATGGATGGTGTATCAGTATATGGAATGGTGGAATGGATGGTGTATCAGTATATGGAATGGTGGAATGGATGGTGTATCAGTATATGGAATGGTGGAATGGATGGTGTATCAGTATATGGAATGGTGGTATGGATGGTGTATCAGTATATGGAATGGTGGTATGGATGGTGTATCAGTATATGGAATGGTGGAATGGATGGTGTATCAGTATATGGAATGGTGGAATGGATGGTGTATCAGTATATGGAATGGTGGAATGGATGGTGTATCAGTATATGGAATGGTAGTATGGATGGTGTATCAGTATATGTAATGGTGGAATGGATGGTGTATCAGTATATGGAATGGTGGAATGGATGGTGTATCAGTATATGGAATGGTGGAATGGATGGTGTATCAGTATATGGAATGGTGCATGGATGGTGTATCAGTATATGGAATGTGGAATGGATGGTGTATCAGTATATGGAATGGTGGAATGGATGGTGTATCAGTATATGGAATGGTGGAATGGATGGTGTATCAGTATATGGAATGGTGGATGGATGGTGTATCAGTATATGGAATGGTGGTATGGATGGTGTATCAGTATATGGAATGGATGGTGTATCAGTATATGGAATGGTGGAGGATGGTGTATCAGTATATGAATGGTGGAGGATGGTGTATCAGTAATGGAATGGATGGTGTATCAGTATATGGAATGGTGGTATGGATGGTGTATCAGTATATGGAATGGTGGAATGGATGGTGTATCAGTATATGTAATGGTGGAATGGATGGTGTATCAGTATATGGAATGGTGGAATGGATGGTGTATCAGTATATGGAATGGATGGTGTATCAGTATATGTAATGGTGGTATGGATGGTGTATCAGTATATGGAATGGATGGTGTATCAGTATATGTAATGGTGGAATGGATGGTGTATCAGTATATGTAATGGTGGAATGGATGGTGTATCAGTATATGTAATGGTGGAATGGATGGTGTATCAGTATATGGAATGGTGGTATGGATGGTGTATCAGTATATGGAATGGTGGAATGGATGGTGTATCAGTATATGGAATGGTGGAATGGATGGTGTATCAGTATATGGAATGGTGGAATGGATGGTGTATCAGTATATGGAATGGTGGAATGGATGG
>JABXNX010000043.1:208978-251156 GCA_014843695.1 Archivesica marissinica | reverse complement strand
CATCCACCCAATCGCTAGAAACCACAAACGTGGTACTACTTAAACACACAGCTGTGTTTGCTTTTTAAAAAAGTTGATACAGATTTGAAACCTCCCCAACAATACGCGAGAATTTGGACTATTAAAATCAAGGGAGTGGTAATAGTGGCGGTTGTTTAAATTTGATGTAGTAATAGGTTTATATATATATATACTGTTTTATACGAAAATCGTGCGTAACGTACATAAAAAATAACCATACTCTTGTTGTTTTTTTGTACATGAAGATACTGCTGATGTGCACATAAACAGGCGAAATTTTACTAATTAATGCCTATTATTTTCGGAAAGGGACATTTATGTAAATTAATTTCTGAACTGTTCTTTGTCGTGACAAAAAAAAAATTAAAAAAGAGAGAGTTTTTGTTGTGCCAAAAAATCTGGATTTTACTACAATGAAAAATAATTAAACATTCGTTTGTAGTTTTAATCAAAGCAATACAATGTCTTGTCATATTTATTTATCTAAAAATAAAGATGAAAAAAACATGATTAGCGGTTTGTCTAAATATAAAATGGATGTCGTTGCATTATATTTCATATTCCTGTTAATGATTAACAAATAAGTCATCGATTATTCAAACAAAGCATGCAGGCGTTAGACCGAGTCTGATAGAAACAACAGTCATTTGATTCGTCATCTTGCGTCGTCTGCCGCTTGGAACCATCTGTGACCATTGATTGTATTGTAGCTGGCGTTTTGAGAGAAAGTGGGTTTTCATTGATCTGGTGGAGAAAATGAGTCATTAAGCATTCTATGAATGTTTGGTTTTTATTCTATATTTTTATTTCTTTTCAATTGAATTTAGACATTTATCAATTTTAATGAAAATGTGTTATTCCACTGGCTCAATCAGTTGTCCGATTGGCGCAGTGGTTAGCGCACTCGCTTCTCACCAATGCAACCCGGGTTCCATCCTCGAACCGGGATGTGTGTGAGATGGTACGGTGGTCGCCAGATCGGATAGGTGGGTTTTCTCCGGGTACTCCGGTTTCCTTCCACACCAATGCCACATTTACGCTTTCATCCGCGCCAACGAGAGTGATTAATATAAGTTGTTATAGCTTGTTTCGCAATCGATGAATAACATATTTTAAGCTCACTATACTCCACGTGAACGGTTTTTGTCTCAATATTCAGTGTAGTGATTTGTTCTAGGGCCATTTAGCGCATTGTTGTTTATACACATTTATTTGAGCTCGATTGCGAAACAAGTTCTTACAACTTATAATGATCACTCTCGAGACCTCATTCATGGTGGAATCCATCGCCATGAGGGGCAGCGTGGAATTTAAATGCCTTGCGTAAGGGCACACTCGCTCGTAACGGCCCCAGCGGGACTCGAACTCCGGATCTTTCGCTTTCGATGGTGTCATCGTTTTCACATATAAAAACATGTTTCGGCTTAAACTAAAAAGAATATTTGATTGTTTTAACTTCACGTGACTGATCGAATTATGTTTCACTCATGAACATAGCAGTTAATTATTATCAACCATGACTATGACTAGCGCCTCTCGTGATAAAATTGCTTCCAATGTTCATTCAGTGAAATGTACTTGGGTCATAGTCAAATAGATTAATTACTGTACTAACAGTAGCAGTGTCCTACTCAGATGTGGTGTGAATCTGGAAACTGTTTGCTGTATGCAGGAAGCTACTTGAACTTTCTAAGTACGGTGGGCGACTTTTCGGCAGTTAATTAGTCGGCATCCTTTGTTTCAACACTATCAAGTTGTGTTTACATTCGCATTTTCTCATTCATGCAGGTGTACGAGTTTACTCCGAACGTATGTCCGGACACATGTCAACAACCACACATTTCCGCCATTTTAGGGCCCGGTACAGTTAGGCATATTGCGTAATTTCCTGTTCTGCAGGCACCGACGCTTTTTCTATCTGATTCCCTCAAGGCAATGAATATGCTAAAGCAAGCGTCTGTGTTCCTATGAGCGGAATAGGATAATATTGGCATAAACAACACACTGCCTTGCAGTTACACACACACTCGATAGCACAACACCAATGCGAGTTGGGGAGTGGAGTAACGCAGCATACAATATACCATTGCTTATAAACTCCCCCCGCAGAAAAAAATAAGTTTAAATGAAAACTTACTCAGTTTTATGTAAACCAAGGTATTTAGGCGCATCATCTGAGGTAGTGTAATATTCATTATATATACACACACAGGAAGTACGGGAAGGGATTAACACCGGCCGTGGAAGTACTCTGTGTTTATATGTGCATCTTACGCGAAGTGAATTGGATTACAATCTATAATCGAAGTACATTGTATTGTATTAATTAACATAAATGGGACACACGTTCACATAGTGCCTTTAAATATGCTAAGCTTTCATAAATCTGCTTTAAGCACACTCGCTGTTTGAATATAGATATAATAATTACTGTAACTCGTTTAAATGAACATGTACATGTATACATTAACCGGTGTATTGTTAATAGGTAAATAATTGATATTTATAGAGATAGAGGGACGACAGAATGAAGCAAATACAGATGAATAGAGAGAGGACGAAAATGAACGAAGAATTGAGTGAAAACTCGTATTATTCGTCTGACAATGAGTCATTATCAATAGTCTGCAGAATGACTAGCAACACGTGCTGCACGTGCCAAAGGAGAACTCTGAGAAAACACGTGTTACCAAATATGGGAGTTTACACGTTGTACACGTTATCTGTGATATTGACAATTTTCTTACTTAGTCTAGTAAATGTAGTGGAAGGCAGCCCCGGAGCCTACAAGTCCACTACCAACTGGTACGCCCGGCGGGAGGACCAAATGGTGGTAAGTGTGAAACCTAATTCTTAATATTTTCTATATAATTATGTAACATTTAAACGTATATGTTTATATATTACGACCTGTCAAGTCCAACTCTGATTTGATGAGAGGTTGACGGAAGTATTTCCTTCTCGGAACCTACTAAAGTACAGTCAAAACACTTTAAATGACAGATTGCACAACGGAAATAAGTGGAATACCTCGTAGATACTGTACGCATGTAATGATGTAGTCCCCGATTGTACACAACAAGTTTGCAAGCGGCCATACGACACATATATTTACCGGATTCAGCGGCTAGATCTAGCCACGCTATATCTATAATACTAATAACGCATTCATTAGGTTAATGATGAGTCGTAATACAATAGTTCGTTAATAATAGATCGTTATACAATAGGTCGTTGATAATATGTTGCATTGTATACAAAAGCACGTGTCTACTCTTAGTATGCAGGCTTTTGTCTGCATAACCATTGTCAGCTCTACTGGACAGCCCCATGACCCCAAATCCAACCATTCATAATGCAAAATAGGATAACTGCATAGTGTGTGTTTCACTGACTTACTGTTCAGCATAATAGTTTTAATACATAGCGTTCTGTTTATACAGCAGCTTGCTGTTTCCCTATCCTACAGTCAATATGGCTGTGATTTTGAAGTTTATCGTGTTATGTACTTGAAATGGGCCATTTGAAACATAAACAAATAATATAATAGTTCAGTATTGTAATGACCTATATTTAGTTGTTGAATGCGTTAGAGTAAGATCTATGTAAACAACCCTATACCGTACATACATATATATCGATTTGATAGTAATCTTGAATATGTATCGTATATCTTATATAAATACCAATCCAGTTAAAGATTGCTATATATATATATATTCCTTTTAGCTTATACAACTTTATTTGAGCTCGATTGCGAAACAATTTCTTACAACTTATATTAATCACTCTCGAGACCTCATGCATGATGGAATCCATCGAAGAGGCAACGTGGAATTTAAATGCCTGTCTGTCTGTCTGTCTGTCTGTCTGTCTGTCTGTCTGTCTGTCTGTCTGTCTGTCTGTCTGTCTGTCTGTCTGTCTGTCTGTCTGTCTGTCTGTCTGTCTGTCTGTCTGTCTGTCTGTCTGTCGTTCTGCCTGTCTGTCTGTCTGTCTGTCTGTCTGTCTGTCTGTCTGTCTGTCTGTCTGTCTGTCTGTCTGTCTGTCTGTCTGTCTGTCTGTCTGTCTGTCTGTCTGTCTGTCTGTCTGTCTGTCTGTCTGTCTGTCTGTCTGTCTGTCTGTCTGTCGGTCGTCGGTCGGTCGGTCGGTCGGTTCGGTCGGTCGGTGGTCGGTCGGTCGGTCGGTCGGTCGGTCGGTCGGTCGGTCGGTCGGTCGGTAGGTCGGTCGGTCGGTCGGTCGGTCTCTCTGTATGTCTCTCTGTATGTCTCTCTGTATGTCTGTCTGTCTGTCTGTCTGTCTGTCTGTCTCTCTATGTCTGTCTCTATGTCTGTCGTCTCTATGTCTGTCTGTCTCTATGTCTGTCTGTATGTCTGTCTGTCTCTCTATCTCTATGTATGTCTCTCTCTCTGTCTGTGTCCGTGCACACGAGAGGGTACATACGTGGCTAGGAGAACAATATATATATTGTCTAGTGGTCTCGGGTTAGCTGTTATGTGGCTAGGAGAACAATATATATATTGTCTAGTGGTCTCGGGTTAGCTGTTATGTGGCTAGGAGAACAATATATATATTGTCTAGTGGTCTCGGGTTAGCTGTTATGTGGCTAGGAGAACAATATATATATTGTCTAGTGGTCTCGGGTTAGCTGTTATGTGGCTATAATGTTCTTGCGTGACTAATAGAACCACAGAGAGAACAATGGGGCATCCACGTATGTACCATCTCGTGAGTGTCCGTCCATCTGTCTGACAGTGCTCTGTCTCATTATTGTCAACGTATTTATTATTAGTCGATATCTACCGAACTTAAAAGGCATACCCCCTTACTTATGATAAGTGTGGCATGTGGTAGTGACAAAATAAACACAGTCGAAAAATAAGCAAGATTAAATATAGATAAAACTAGACTATAATCATTATTTGAGCGAAATATTGTGTTATATATCATTATTTCATGTGTATTCGAGCGTTTTATAACTTTATTTATCATGTTTATACACACCGTTTGTCATTTTATATACCCTACCTATATACTATAGTATTGAAGTGAGATTTTTTTTGAAATGATTGAAAATGCCTTAAAGCGACACTACATCAGTGAAAACACAAATTTCTACAGAATGTATTTTTCTATTATATGGTTTTTCCCCCAAATATTTGCCTCAAATACTGAGTACTTCAACTAATAAACAAACGTCGTATACGCGGTTTGTTGACATAACAAAATAATGTAAACATACACACGTAATACAACTACGTGTAGTGTATCCTGAATAACACGATTTATGGTACAGATTTACCGTTATATCTCACATATTTATTTGTATACTATTCTTAGTTAAATTATCTCAAAACGACATTATCTCCAGTTTAGTATTGACCCCGATGACAAACAAACGTTAATTCAGGAGCATGGATGACCGCTATATGAAATCATACTTTCAATACAAAAACACACTGTTGATTTAATATTAGTGTTTGAATGTTTTCGGAAGAATTCGTAGTAGCAATGTATTTATACGTGAAAAAATACAGTTTATTTGCTTTTTGCGATGTAATGTCGCTTTAATCTTATTGCAACAAAAAATTAAAATGTATAAGAAACTTACCACTCCTTGCTAAGATGACTGATATGAAACACATACTATAATGAGAACAATCGTGGAGGTGTCAGCAATCGATCGGTTGACATGCTTTAACACCCTACATAATTGTGACGTGGCAAGTTACGGGCTATGTCTTATAAGTGGCCGAGTGGTTACGGTCTGAGACTTCATATCACTTATATAGGTTCGAATCCCACTGTCGAGTTCTTTCATGTTAGGAAGCTATCCAGCTGACTTGCGGAAGGTCGGTGGTTCCACCCGGGTGCCCATCCGTTCCGTGTCTACGTCCCCGCGACATGTCTACGTCCCCGCGACATGTCTACGTCCCCGCGACATGTCTACTTCCCATTGTTCCTGAAATACTGCTCGGAGGGGCGCCCGGGGTCTTCCTCCACCAATAATAGCTGGAGAGTCGCCATATGATGATATGACCTAAGCTGTTGGTGCAACGTTAACCCACAAGATGAAATGAACAAACATACGTATTATATAACCTGGTAGACTATATTGGTTTGATATTATGTCTAATATTTCAACCTGCTAACATATGACACCATGAACGTATGAGACAGGAAATACTGTCAGAATTAATGACATAGATACCGAGCCATACACAGTGCTGGACATAGATACCGAGCCATACACAGTGCTAGACATAGATACCGAGCTATACACAGTGCTAGACATAGACATAGATACCGAGCTATACACAGTGCTAGACATATACATAGATACCGAGCTGTACACAGTGCTAGATATAGACATAGATACCGAGCTATACACAGTGCTAGATATAGACATAGATACCGAGCTGTACACAGTGCTAGACATAGACATATATACCGAGCTGTACACAGTGCTAGACATAGACATAGACATAGATACCGAGCTATGCACAGTGCTAGACATAGACATATATACCGAGCTGTACACAGTGCTAGACATAGACATATATACCGAGCTATACACAGTGCTAGACATAGACATAGATACCGAGCTATACACAGTGCTAGACAAAGACATATATACCGAGCTATACACAGTGCTAGACATAGACATAGATACCGAGCTATACACAGTGCTAGACATAGACATAGATACCGAGCTATACACAGTGCTAGACATAGACATAGATACCGAGCTATGCACAGTGCTAGACATAGACATATATACCGAGCTGTACACAGTGCTAGACATAGACATATATACCGAGCTATACACAGTGCTAGACATAGACATAGACAAATACCGAGCTATACACAGTGCTAGACATAGACATATATACCGAGCTATACACAGTGCTAGACATAGACATATACATAGATACCGAGCTATACACAGTGCTAGACATAGACATATATACCGAGCTATACACAGTGCTAGACATAGACATAGATACCGAGCTATACACAGTGCTAGACATATACATATATACCGAGCTGTACACAGTGCTAGATATAGACATAGATACCGAGCTATACACAGTGCTAGACATAGACATAGACATAGATACAGAGCTATGCACAGTGCTAGACATAGACATAGACATATATACCGAGCTATGCACAGTGCTAGACATAGACATAGATACCGAGCTATGCACAGTGCTAGACATAGACATAGATACCGAGCTATGCACAGTGCTAGACATAGACATAGATACCGAGCTATGCACAGTGCTAGACATAGACATAGATACCGAGCTATGCACAGTGCTAGACATATACATAGATACCGAGCTATACACAGTGCTAGACATAGACATAGATACCGAGCTATACACAGTGCTAGACAAAGACATAGATACCGAGCTATACACAGTGCTAGACATAGACATATATACCGAGCTATACACAGTGCTAGACAAAGACATATATACCGAGCTATGCACAGTGCTAGACATAGACATAGATACCGAGCTGTACACAGTGCTAGACATAGATACCGAGCTA
Source organism: Archivesica marissinica (assembly GCA_014843695.1). NCBI lineage: Eukaryota > Metazoa > Mollusca > Bivalvia > Venerida > Vesicomyidae > Archivesica > Archivesica marissinica. The sequence goes on along the minus strand of JABXNX010000043.1, from coordinate 243,578 downwards.
TGCACAGTGCTAGACATAGACATAGACATATATACCGAGCTATGCACAGTGCTAGACATAGACATAGATACCGAGCTATACACAGTGCTAGACATAGACAAACATATATACCGAGCTATACACAGTGCTAGACATAGACATATATACCGAGCTATACACAGTGCTAGACATAGATACCGAGCTATGTACAGTGCTAGACATAGACATAGATACCGAGCTATACACAGTGCTAGACATAGATACCGAGCTATACACAGTGCTAGACATAGACATATATACCGAGCTATACACAGTGCTAGACATAGACATATATACCGAGCTATACACAGTGCTAGACATAGACATAGATACCGAGCTATGCACAGTGATATACATAGACATAGATACCGAGCTATGCACAGTGCTAGACATAGACATAGATACCGAGCTATGCACAGTGCTAGACATAGACATAGATACCGAGCTATACACAGTGCTAGACATAGACATAGATACCGAGCTATGCACAGTGCTAGACATAGACATATATACCGAGCTATACACAGTGCTAGACATAGATACCGAGCTATACACAGTGCTAGACATAGACATATACATAGATACCGAGCTATACACAGTGCTAGACATAGACATAGATACCGAGCTATGCACAGTGCTAGACATAGACATAGATACCGAGCTAGCACAGTGCTAGACATAGACATAGATACCGAGCTATACACAGTGCTAGACATAGACATATATACCGAGCTATACACAGTGCTAGACATAGACATAGATACCGAGCTATACACAGTGCTAGACAAAGACATATATACCGAGCTATACACAGTGCTAGACATAGACATATATACCGAGCTATACACAGTGCTAGACATAGACATAGATACCGAGCTATGCACAGTACTAGACATAGACATAGATACTGAGCTATACACAATGTTATATATAGACATAGATACCGAGCTATACACAGTGCTAGATATAGACATATATACCGAGCTATACACAATGCTAGACATAGACATAGATACCGAGCTATGCACAGTTCTAGACATATATACCGAGCTATACACAGTGCTAGACATAGACATAGATACCGAGCTATGCACAGTTCTAGACATATATACCGAGCTATACACAGTGCTAGATATAGACATAGATACCGAGATATGCACAGTAGTTTTAGACATATATACCGAGATATGCACAGTTCTAGACATATATAGCGAGATATGCACAGTAGTTTTAGACATATATACCGAGATATGCACAGTTCTAGACATATATACCGAGATATGCACAGTAGTTTTAGACATATATACCGAGATATGCACAGTTCTAGACATATATACCGAGCTATGCACAGTAGTTTTAGACATATATACCGAGATATGCACAGTTCTAGACATAGATACCGAGATATGCACAGTTCTAGACATATATACCGAGCTATACACAGTTCTAGACATATATACCGAGCTATACACAGTGCTAGATATAGACATAGATACCGAGCTATGCACAGTTCTAGATATAGACATATATACCGAGCTATACACAGTGCTAGATATAGACATATATACCGAGCTATACACAGTGCTAGATATAGACATAGATACCGAGCTATACACAGTGCTAGACATAGACATAGATACCGAGCTATACACAGTGCTAAACTAGGCAGACCCTGACAGGTCAGGGCGGTGAGGGGCGGGGCGGGGCGGTGAGAGGCTGGGAACACAAGTATGTGTACAATTATATTTTAACAATAATTAACAAATTAAGTAGAGATGTTTACATGAAACTGAAAGTTGTTTGTTTGGTTTTGTTTTTTCTCTTGACCTACGTTTCTCATTTATATGAAAAAGTTGACAGTTTCTTACGGAGGTAGGTGCACCTAGAACTGGTTAACCGCTGAAATATACCCAGGAAAGGTGTTGTTAGGTAAACTGCCTGCCCTCGATATAGCCCAAAAATGGTGCTGATGTAGGCGTAAAACCCGAACAAACAACAACAACAATAGTATTATGTATGTGTCATTCAATGATTGGGCACATATTCGCTGTCTAATTTCTCAACGAATTAAATATATGTAATGCTATATACCTGGTGAATCATCGGTCAAGCAAATTCTTACAACTTATATTAATATCTCCCGAGACATCCCTGTAAACCCCATCGCCACGAGGGAGAGAGAAGAGGCATGTGGAATTTAAACGCATTGCCTAAGGGCACACTCGTAACGGTTCTCCAGCATGACTCGAACTCCGGGCCTTTCGCACCTGAAGCGATCGTGCGATGGTTGCCAGATCGGACAGCTGGGTTTTCTCCGGGTACTCCGGTTTCCTCCCACATGAATGACCACATATACGCTTTCATCCGAGCCAACGAGAGTGATTAATATAAGTTGTTAAAACTTGCTTCGCAATCGTTGTAAAATAAATAAAGTATTAAAAAAAAGAAAAAGCGACTGTGCAATACCACTGCGCTATCACGACTTCCACGTTAGACTATGATAATGTCCTAATAAATAAACATGAGTATACATTGTGCCTACTGGTATATTATAATGTATAAAGGAGTGTCCTGTTTTTAAACATTTTACAACATTTAGTTTAAATTGTCGCCAGTCGTTAATTGTGAGTTGATAGTTTCAATTAAGTTATTGCTATGTTAAATGTGTCGTAAACAGATACAGTGAATAGCCCTTGGTCACGTTGGCAATTTGTGGCTTGAATTCAGATTGCTAGAGTGTACACTATCTGTCTGATTAATTGTGTATCCAGATACGATCTTAATTAGTCAGCGAATGCACTCCCAAATTTCATTAGATTCATTTTATTAGGCCACGGACACATTATATTACACTCAAATTACGCATGGCACATGGTTAAGCTTAGCTCTGATTTTACGCCTGAATTAGTTACGTGGGTTTTGCCTACTATATATTTAAATGTTCCCAGTGGCGTAGCTTGTCATGAATTGATGAGCAAGCGCAACGGTAGTAGGTTTGGGTGCACCCCCCCCCCCGATTGTGTCAACATTAGAACTCGCCTTGTGACTAAGCTGTATGCTCCGAAGCCATATTGTGGTAAATCAATCACAAACAAATCGATTAGCTAGATTAATACAATTTTTGGAAATAATTTTCATACGATTTTAAAATATGATAATGTCCTCAAATTTTGACTTTTAATTTTGTGTGTTTTACGTTTATCTATCGTCGCTACCGGTTGCCCATATGAGCGACACCTCCTGAAGAGATTAGTCATTTTAGATGTTGGAGGATAGTGCAATGATACAGATAGAGACCCATTCCAGAGTCTCCTCTGGTTCTTTTACGTGACGGTGTAAAGCACCGACACGAGACCTCGGTTTAACGTCCCATCTGAAAGACTGTTCATTTTATTAGGGCAGACGGGGGATCGAACCTGCGATCCCTGGATTACCAGTCCAGACTTTTAATACTCGAATGAATGATATATGTATGTTGTTTGCGCCCACTACTCAAGTCATACACTTAGATTCCAGGGGGGAATGTACAAGCCCGGGCATTTCGGCGCAACGGCAGCTACGCCACTGGTTCCGAGGCCCTCTGGGGTATTATTTCCGTCGAATGTATGAGCAAAGGATTCGCCAAACTGAATGACACGAAACCCGACCCAGATAATTAAGCATATGCTATGAATATGGTAAACACTGTATTATATACACAAACCAGGCCAGGTAGACAACAAGGTAGCTCGCGGTGTTATTATTGAATGTATACTAAATTTCGCCAGCCACCTGTTAATTTCAAAGGTTTTCGGTTTTAGAGCACCGTGTGATGTACTTAGAATAAATACTCTGTAGTTTGTATAACCCGAAACGTGTTACAACCCGTAACGTGTATAACCCGAAACGTGTTACAACAAATGGCCCCCTCCGTTGTCGAGTGGTTAAGGTCGCTGACTTGTATACCACTGTAACCTATCACCACTGAGCACCGCTCAAAACCCTGTCTCTTTATATGAAAAAGTTGGCAGTTTCTTACGGATGTTGGTGCACCAAGTACTGGTTAACCGCTGGAGCCTGCCCAGGATGGGTGTTTAAACAATATGTTATTCAAGAATGGTACTTAACACAGGAATAGTTGCAACAACACAGTTAGGATTGGGGGAAAAGTTACGGGGTAACTTATTCGAATCCCTTTCCTTGGGAAACGTGTTCTTATGTAAACGGTCCGTCGCTCAAATGGGCAACCGATAGCGACGTTAAATAAACATATGTTACAACCGATATAACGGCAACTCGTTGTTTTAATTAAGTATACACTTGATATAATTTACAACGATTGCGAAACAAGCATTCACAACATATATTAATCACTCTTTGATGAACGCGTATATATACAACTGGTCGCATCCCACATACTTCCCGGTCCAAGGATCGAATCCAGATTGCATTTATGAGAAGGGAGTGCTAGACACTAGGCTAATCTAACATATTATACAATTCCCTGCAGTTTATATTGCGTCTGTTGCAACCGTCGAATATTCCCACTCAGAAGCAGGTTTGTATGCCTGCAAATTTAACAAAGCATGTTAAAATAGATTTAATTGCTATTTACAATTTGTTACGGAGAAACGAAGCTACGGAGAGTGCCGAGCGAAAAAACCGGAACTTCTAGTCAAAATTAGATTGTTGATTTTTCAAGTACTTTAAAACTGTTATAAAGGTGTGGGGCTTTTTTAATGGGTCACTATGATAATACTATACGAATTACGACTTTTAACTTTAATAATTGTTTGAAGAGACGTCAAAACAGTGCTATTTAGAAGTCAACAAAACTGTGCTTTTTAGGGGCAGGTGGTCTTTATTCAAAGGTGGCACTGAGAGGCAAGCTTGGCTGTAATTGTTTTTGTTACAAGAAACGCGGATAAAAAGACACGAACTCTAGATCTATTGACAAGTAACAGACTATACCTGCAGACATTGTGGCGTGTTTGTGTCTCTTCCTAATCAATAATATTGATTCTGTTTTCCATTAACACCTGTGCTCATTAATATTGCATGTTATATTATATTATATATGACTGAACGACAACGTAACAGCAGTGGTTTGTATAATGCGTGTGTTGATTGCAGAATAGGTGTGCCTCGACTTGTTAAGACTTTCTTATGAGATCAGGGGCTTCTGTGATCGAGTTGTTAGCGTCGTTTAGATTACATAATTTGTTCATCACCGCTACTGGTTCGAATCCTATTGAGGGATCTATTTTATATTTTCTTTTTTCTCAATCCTGTTGGCACACTGTACATTATAAACGACAATGTATGTAGACATATTGAAATTAAGTATTGCTTTAAGTAATTATTTCATGCGAATAAGCTATCCGGCTGACTTGCGGGAGGTCGGTGATTCTACTCGTGTGCCAGTCCATTCCGGAAATAATGCTCGGAAAGGCACCCAGGGTTGTCCTTCGCCATTAATAGCTGGAGAGTCGACATCAATTGTTGGTGCGACTTTAAATACATCATCAGCAGCAGCAGCAGCAGCAGCAGCAGCAGCAGCAGCAGCAGCAGCAGCAGCAGCAGCAGCAGCAGCAGCAGCAGCAGCAGCAGCAGCAGCAGCAGCAGCAGCAGCAGCAGCAGCAGCGCGCACATCTCACCATCAGCATCTCATCTCACCTCATCTCATCTCATCACCACCATCCTCATCTCACATCTCGACCACCCATCATCTTCTCATTATCATCATCACACCATCCTCATCATCATCATCATCACCATCATCATCTCATCATCATCATCATCATCATCATCACCATCATCATAATCATCATCATCTCAGCATCATCATCATCATCACCATTACATCACCATCATCATCATATTTTACTATTTATTTCCCAATGAAATAATAAATAGTGAAGTACCCTCAAGTCCATTCGGGGGGTTTTCCTTGCGTGTACATTGTACTTCAATCATAGAGTTTCATACTTGAATTACAAGATCGTTAGATGAGGTTAACCTCAACCACAGTCCTGTGAGGTCCTCACTAGTTTGCACGCAATGCATTGCCAACTATACATAGCAAACCGGCTGGACCACAAGTACTTTCCACATAATAAAACGACCCTCACAATGCATTTACAGAAATAAAGTATGGCTACACAAGTACAATTAAGAAAAAAGGGCTTGGCTTATGTACTTTCTGTGCCATTGTGGGTATATATAATTTTTAGACAAATAGGTTTTTCTTTGTCATTAGTGGACGAGTTGTCGAGTGGTCAGATTTGTTACCGCTAGGCGTCGCCATAGCCCAATGTTGTTGGGAAACATGGTTTATGCATAGATAAGTACAGTGTACCATGGTAACTAAAAGTGAGTCCGCCTCCGTCGTCGAGTGGTTAATGTCGTTGGCACTGTAACCTAGCATCACCTCATTCCTGGTGGAATCGGAATCCATCGTTACGAAGGAGAGAGAAGAGGCATGTGGAATTTAAATGCCTTGCGTAAAGGCACACTCTTAACGGCTCCAGCGGGACTCGAACTACGGGCCTTCCGACACGAACGCCCTACCACTGCGCCATCACGAGTTGTATTCTAGTGTGAATGATCTGTATAATGAATGCACCTTTTGTATATAAAAATAAAATGTTGTATTACTTTTTTGTATACAAAAGGTGCATCTACAGATCGTTTACTACTATATTACATCACTCACTGATGGAATACAATACAGTACAGTAGTATACTGGCAGTATACCTTTAAGACGTTAGCGGATTTTTTCTGACGTTTAGCGGTCTTTTGACGTATGCGGAATGTTTCATGACGTGTTAGCGGTCTTTGATGTTTAGCGAAGTTTTGACGTTTAACTGTACTACACACCTCACACGCATTATAGAATGTGTTTTTGTAGCATCACCTTTAATATCCAAACGCACATTGTTTATATAAATAATTACGTCATATACGTCATATACGTTATTTGTATTAATGACAGGTGACGTGGTATTTATTTTACCATTAAACATACATTATATACTGCCAGATAATAATTCATTTGTTTATACCGTCAATTATGAAAACTGACAACATTACTATAACAAAACACTACATGACTATAACAAGTTTCTAGTTTCAAATTTATTGGCATAATCAGCAACTATATTGCCTTTGGCCATTTACAATGATAGAAATATGACAAAGACATACATATATATAGACATATACAGTACATTTAAGAAACAGCAGTAATTGACAGGGTATTACTACGTAATAACATAGCTTCTTTTGCTGTACTTACAAACATTTATCAATTTTTTTATATTTTTGCATGACATGATAGCTATAACATTTTAATTTTTAAGATCCTACTACAAACGAACTGTTTCCTGTGAAATAATATTTGTAAATTACCCTATTTGTGGATGCTTTTAGGGGTTGGTTAAGGTCGTTGATTTCACTTGTCCTTCACCTTTGTAGTTCGGATCCAACTGGGGATGTCGAATTCTTTCAAGCTATCTAGCTGACTTGTGTGATCGCAGGTTTGATCACCTGTCTAGTTTATATACATTTATTTTAGCTCGATTGCGAAACAAGTTCTTACAACTTATATTAATCATTCTCGAGACCTCATTCCTGATGGAATCCATCGCCACGAGGGAGATAGAAGAGGCAACGTGGAATTTGAATGCCATGCCTAAGGGCACAATCGCAACGGCTCCAGCGGGGCTCAAACTTCGGACCTTTCGCACCTGAAGCGAACGCGCATCCACTGCACTATACGACTTCCACTATCACGGTCACCCGTCTGACCCTAATAATATTAACAGTTTTTTTCAAATGGGACATTAAGCCGATGCTTCGCTCAAATGGGCAACCGGTAGCGACGATAAATGCGCAAAAACTCACATATAGCAACGGCATGGTAAACAAATAACTTCCGGAACGTGTAGGACGAATATCAAATAATAAATCTTGATGAACACAATAGATATAGATCGTTAGCATGCAGGTGGAAGTTAATCCAAAACTAACGAGATAATGTATCGTTTCCTCCATCGTAATAATTATATAACAAGTTTTGAAGAGCATGTTTCAGAACTTGTTGGCGGTAGGTGATTCCTCTGCACTTTATTCTGCACACAACATTAGTTTATACACACACAAAATCCACACGTCCGATCTTACGACTACCGTAGCATCTCTCATACCCCCGGTCCGAGGATTGAACCCGGGTCTGCATTGGTGAGAAGCGATCGTGCAAACCACTCATTTCACACGAAGTACCACATATACGAGGGAGAGAGAAGAGGCAATGTGGAAATTAAATGCCTTGCCTAAGGGCAAACTCGTAACGGCTTCAGCGGGGCTTGAACACACAACATTAAACCATTCCATGTAGTCTTGGTAAGTCCGCCTCTGTTGTGGAATAGTAGCCTGGGAACAGGTGTTGATATATTTTGGCCGGTCAGTCGTATAAATATATTTTAACACCGAAACCATTAATTGGGCTGTATTGAGTTTCTGATAATATCAACATGTCATTTTTCCAGAAGTAAATTAGTGAAAAATCGACAAGACTGGAACCCAGTGGAATGGTTACGGTCGTTGACTTGTATACTACCACTGTAACCTATCAGCATGATGGTCACAGGTTCGAGCCCCGCTCAGACCGTGTCTCTTTATATGAAATAATTGGCAGTTTATTAAGGCGGCTGGTGTACCAAGTATGGATTAACCAGGACAACTGCCCTTAAAGTTAAACAAACTTAAAAAAACAAATCCTTGGCTAACTGTTACGTGTCACCTTGCATAACATACAGTCTACTTGATTTAGTTGAAATACAATGTTTGTTTTTATTATTTCGCTTATTGGTCGTCGCATCCTAGTTATCCATAGTGTATATTAGTGGTTAATTTTGTTTGAGGATAGTGCAAGATACAGAAGACCGCATCCCTAGTAGTCTTACATACCCGACGAATAACACCGATTGATATGTGACCCCGGATTATAGTCCCATCTGAAAGACTGTTAATATTAGATGGGGGCTCGAACGTGCAACCCGCTGGAGTCGCGTGTTGTCTGGACAAATGGTTTCGGGTTGAAATTGAACCAAACATTTTCAAAGAACATTATGATACACCATAGGCTTGACACTATGCATACACTTGTTTAGGCCATATCCAAGCATGTTTAAAAATGACACCCCGTCTCTATCATAACGCTTATTATAATATGCATAGTGTTATATGTCCGAATAACCGAATACTGAAGACTGTTCCAGTATTCGAATATTCGGGAACACATAGTATAGTGTCCTCAAAAATGCCACCGCTCAGTCACACGTTTGGAAATGCTTGAATCGCTCTGAGAATAAGAAAACTGCTAGGTGTAATCTATGTAAATTGGATTTAACATATTCGGGTACAATATTAATCTGAATAATCATTTGAAGAAGATGACATTTTCGCGTAAAGCAGAAAGTAGTTTAGTTTGGCAATTTTTATAAGAATTTGAGTGATTTTGAGATATTGATAGAATGCTGAAATTCGAATATTCGAATACTTTCCCGACCGAACATTCGACTAGTGTAATCGCTATTCGTTATCATCCCTAGTAAACACATATTGGAACTTTAACTAAACTGATAGACTGACCAATTGTGTTTGGATGAAGATGCTCCTCAACTCGGCTGCCAGCATTTCACATATCTTGACTATATATCACTTCAATTACGCATAGCTACTTTATTCTGGCAGGAACATCTGAATGCGAGATAAGAGAAAATGAAAAAACCTTATCAGAACGTTGTATCAAAATATTTACTGAATAAAGTGGTGTAATGGACAAGGTGCCCGCCTCTAGAGTTCGAATTATCCAGTCACGCAGTGTATATTACAGTAAAAAAAGTCACAATGCTATGTTATATTTATGTTATATTTCGGGTTTTACGCCTGCATCAGCACCATTTTGGGCTATATCGCCGGCGGGCAGTTTACCTAACAACACCTTTCCTAGGCAGGCTCCAGCGGTTAACCAGTACTTGGGTGCTCCGTAAGAAACTGCCAACTGTTTCATATAAATGAGACACGGCCTGCGCGGGGCTCGAACCCGTGACCATCCGTGATGATAGGTTACAGTGGTATACAAGTCGACCTTAACCACTCGACCACGGAGGCGGACCCACAATGTACATATTGTTCTTATAACTTATATTAAATCACTCTCGAGACCTCATTCCTGATGGAATCCATCGCCACGAGGGAGAGAGAAGAGGCATGTGGAATTTAAATGCCTTGCCTAAGGACACAATCGTAACGACTCCAGCGGGGCTCGAACTCCGGGCCTTTCGCACGTGAAGCGAACGCGCTACCACTGAGCTATCACGACTTCATGTTAGGCAGAGCAGCTGAGATTTGACTGGGACATTTCTGGCACAGAAATGATTGTTTTGCATATAAGCTGGAAATAGTATAGGCTATCCTAAATCACAAAGTTCCCTAAAGTTCCGGTCCGGGAAAAAAAATTGGGGCATTTTTTGACTTTTTTGATATTTTCATTGGTAATTTCTGGAATAATATCATATCTCCAAAACCGCTTTATGGATTTTGAACAAACTACACACATATATTAACCACCTTAGGAAGAATATGATAATGTTTATTTTTTGTCTGTATATGAAAGGTCAAGGTCACATTTCAAGGTCAAAGTTACAAAAATTCAATAAAATATGGGTATGCGCCATACTTTCATTTCTAATGATTGGTAGCTCATATATTTCATTCTAATATTTAAGTATCTAATACTCCAGACGAAGTTATAAACATAAGCAATATGGTAAGTATATTTAAGGTTAAGGTTACAAATTGAGGTCAGATGTCCATAAAATGAGATAAAATAACATCTTGTCATGAATGGGTATACATATATAATCTGAATGTTGGAAGCATACCTAACTCTATAAACTTAGTGTATAACACATGAATTAAAATACATACAATTGATACATAGCAGTTTATACATTGATCACATGTCCACTCAGTGTATATTATATTACAAGAGAGAAGTATATTGTATACAGTATACACGTATATACATTATATGTATATATAATTAGGAGAATAGAATGTTGGCAGGTACTGGGGGCATGTCCGACAATCTGGGAATCAATATGCCATGTGATAACACCCAATAATAATCACAAGGATCTTCTTCCAACCCTTTCCATTGCAGTATTTGATGGTATACTCGCAATGAATGATATATGGTTGCACTATGTGTTGGTGGTAATGTTTTAGGGTCAATTGATACAGAGTTTCTTGCTGTTTTGTCCAGGAATAATCTCATTCTGAGTTCATTGATAGATTCAACCTCATTTTCTGTGTAGGTGAGAATGAGTGCGTTTTCTCCAGTTTTCAGGATCAGGTTTGCTTGGGATTCAATGCCAAGAAATCTCTAGCTACTAGCTACATGTCTTAAGTATACACGTATATACATTATATGTATATATAATTAGGAGAAATGCTCATTCAATATGCCAATATCCACAATGTATTTCTATAGCAAATCTAGAATATCTTCACTGTAATTAAGATTTCTAGCAGCTGAATAATATTTTAGCAATGCTGTTAATATTATCTTGGGTCATATTCTACTCATTGGATCAGTGTTTGATTATGTCAGTACTCTGCTATTTCTGGTTGATTGGAGCAAAGTCCATCACAGTTGCGACACACTGTTGTACAATTCAGACCAAGCTTTCTGCAGCTGCATGACATACTACGACAACCTGTCTTGCATCCACATCGGACAACTTTTAGAATGTTGGCAGGTGCTGGGGGCATGTCCGACAATCTGGGAATCAATATGCCATGTGATAACACCCAACCATAATCACAAGGATCTTCTTCCAACCCTTTCCATTGCAGTATTTGATGGTATACTCGACGAATGATATATGGTTGCACTATGTGTTGGTGGTAATGTTTTAGGGTCAATTGATACAGAGTTTCTTGCTGTTTTGTCCAGGAATAATCTCATTCTGAGTTCATTGATAGATTCAACCTCATTTTCTGTGTAGGTGAGAATGAGTGCGTTTTCTCCAGTTTTCAGGATCTCGCTGTGTGATACTTCATGGGGAAGTTTATCAAATTGTTCAGCACATTCTCTGAAGCTTGCCAACTTCTTTATTAGCCTTAACGCTGCAAGTTTACCAATGCCGTATGGTCTTGATACCGTATCGCATCCCAGTAATGCGTGAATAAACAAGATGTTTTTACATACTACCTTACCTAGGTTATTCTTTAACTCTAGTATGTTTACAGACTTTTTTCTACGTCCTTCACTGTTGAGATGAATGGAGTAGCCATGGTCCTCTGCATAATGGCACAGTAATACTAACAGCTCAGTATCTTCACCAACCACCACAGTGTTCATATACTTCGAACAGTCTATGGCCGTCATGACGATATCATAGTCTGCGTCTGCGTTTGCTTGAGTGACTTCAATGCCAGAATCTTCTAGCTTACTAGCTAGCATGTCTATAAACCTTTGTTTATTCTTAGAATTCAATAAGAAGTTTTGCTTCTTTGTATTCATGGTTAAGTCTTCTTGAACCATGACCTCAGCCCCAACACGTCCACCAGTACGTCTTATGTGGGTGTTATCTTTAGTAGATGGACCAGCTATATATCCATCAAACACAATATGACTGTTGGTGTAGTTATCTCTTACATACTTTATGTACATTGAACATATCTCATTATATGTTCTGCCTCTTGGCCAGTTGAGTCTTTGAATAAGGCAACCGCCATCAATTACATATATTATTTCATGTTGTTGGTCAGGAACACTGTCATCAGTCAGTAACTGTTTTGTTAGTTCCTGTGCTAGTGTTGCTTCATTGGCCTGTCTCAATAGTTGTTTGCTCTCGAACAAGGAAGGCGGATAGGTACATAGCTCATATGCAAAGAAATTCTGTAGATCTTCTATTGGTACAGCGCCCGGGGCAGCAGCAACCAATCGCTGGAAAAGAAGCTGTGGGTCAATCTCCACATCATCACCACCAATACTGACACTAGCATTATCACTCATAGTGGTTACTTGGGCCTTCTTACTGAACTTGAAGTCACCCACTTTCTTCCCCTCCATATCTTTCAGAATGTTCATGCCCACTTCCCGTCCTTTGTCCACATTTACCTTGTCCCCGGCTACTACACCACTGGCTATACTTCTCAATGACTCTTCTATGGATTCAAATGGATTTCTATCCATAAGAAAATCTACCATCTTTTTGATATCATCTCTGTCTCTGCTTTGCCTGGTCTCCCCACATTCCTTGTGTTGTTCACTAGTCTCATACCTGTGTCCGCTTAGCTCTTGCATCTTGTAGTTAATTTCAGAACACGCTGGCCTTGAGAGGATCCACTGTGCTCTCTGCGTTTCGTCCATGCCTCGCCCCCGAGTTAGGCCTCCAACTGTCTTCACACTACGCATAAGCATCTGCTCGATGATGAGGTCCGTTGACAGTCCAGCCCAGTATCGGTCCGATCTTCTTACAACATGCATACCTTCCATGAACATACTGTGAACATTGGGGTGTGTTATTGATAGGGCAAGCATTTTGTTTAAATATATGTACGATGATTTTGCATATGCGTTGTGGCCAGTGGCAGCGAAAAATGGTAGCATTTCTAACAATGACTGAAGGTGAAGGTTCCAATCACCTGTGCGTTCTGCTTTTATAAATGCCTTAAGGATGTCTAGCAATTCTATGTATTGGAGCCATAGCTGGGCTGTTCGGCTTTCTTTCATTTTTGAAATGGCTTTCTGCATCTTGAATTTCATTTGTTCAACACATGTAGATTTCACAACTGATTCAATGTCTACCTCCGCAGCTAAAAGGCCATCTAGAACTTTCATCGCTTCTTCTAACTGTGAACTATTGTCGTTCTCATGCTCATTGTCCCCATACTCATCATCTTCAGCATTCTCAGCATTCATGTCTGGCTCAACACCATTTACGCCTGGGGATTTACTGGGACTGTTATTATTTATGTCTACTACATCATTTGCAATCACCAGACCACCTTCATCACAACTCTGACTCATTTCTTCATCCACATTAGTGTTACATCCATTGTCAGTTATGTCATTCTCTTCTATTTCAACACTAGATACATCTACAGCTGAATCATTATCCTCCTTTCGGTTATTACTATTATGAGGGATTTCAATATTGAATATATTCGCTGCTAACAGCGAACACAGGGCTGACTCTGCCAGTAAATGCCCACGAATGGCTCTGCTGATGGCCTTTCCACTCAGGAGATGTGGAACTACGTTCTCGGCATACACGGTTTCCAATAACTCCTTGAGACCGGAGTCGGTCATAATGGTTCCAATGGTACCAAGGAAGCTCATCTGGATGTGGAGACCTCCGAGGCGACAGATGATACGCCTCAGCGAACTGTTTGGTGGTTGTGTGTCAACAATCATTTGTGTCTTGTACCACAATGGCTGGTCAAATGTAATGATAGGATCCACATTGTATGTCAATGCCAGCTTCGTAACATATGAGAGCGTGGATAATATGCACGAGTCATTACTGGGATTCATATCGATCATTGGCAGGAACATTGTTGTCGATATTCCAGGGTGGTGACCAGTATGCACCAACTGCATGGTGCCATTCCACTGGGGGGTGTTCGGTCTTAACAGCCAAGACACTTTCCACAGTATGTCGATGTTATATGTCTTGTCATGGGCAATTGATTGTGGCAGTGCTTCATTATAAAAGAGCAGTACTATTGAAATGGATATACAGTTAAAGCTTACCTGAGGCAAATGGTATCATCTTCCCGCAGACATCACTCTAATAGATGGATATGGACTATTTATAAACTGTTCTTAAACAGTGAACAATGGAAGTGGATGTACACGTTTATAAAATGAATAATTGTAATATAGAAGTATGAAAAACTATTAAATAAATTGAGTTTTAATATATTTTTTATGATCATTTTCAGGGGTCAATTTACCCCACCCACTTTTATGGCCGTTATTTTTTAGAAAACAGTACATATCTATCTCTAACCACTTAAACTTATGTCCAGTCTCTCCAACTCATGATTCTATATCATATTTAAGATGATATGTCAATATATATGAGTTTTATAAGAAATGATTTTAGGTGTGTCCTCAAAATACAGCATGTTTTACCTCTTTTTCTGTGGATAAAGTCAACTTTTTCAGAAAATATACAAAAAGGTAAGAAAATGCATTATTTTCATGTAGTTACATGGATTTAGCATCACTATGAATAATAAAATATAGTCATTTCAAAATGCCAGAAGAATTTAAATCTTTATCTAGATAATTGGGTATTTTTCTGTTTTTGTCGGCCATCTTGGCGGCCATCTTGGATTGTTCAGTTTCCCAAGTGGGAACTTTTGGGAACTTTATGGTGCAGGATTCTATGGACATTGAACTATATGAAAACATAAATTTCATTTCTGTGCCAGAAATGTCCCAGTTTAGCATTATTCAGGGCCAGCTGCTCTGGTGGGAGTAATACCACAGTATGCACCGGTGTGGGGTTACTTAAGGATTGAAGTAACAAATCTATACTGCATCATGCCCGAACACCATTGTCCGTCAATAATCAATATTGATCTCTCATCAGTCGATCGATCACCGATTAGTAATGTATTACACAGACATACTAGATGATAATAATCCACAGAGGTCTTTGATCCCTGACCGAGAAATCATGCACGTGCACTGTTATCTGTCATACTCGGATCGGACTGCGATGTATACCTGTGATATGGGTGTATGTATAACGCTCGTGTTGTAGTAAATGGTTCAATATGAGGTATGTTAATGAAGGAAGTGTATGCGATGCAAGCTAGCGTACTACCTGCCCGAGAAATCCATAGCTCATCATGTGTTAGAAGCTCATAGTTTGATAGATAGATTGGTTCTCCGAGTGTTTATGAGTCAACATTAAGCCTTAATGCAATAACCTCATTCCTTCTAGCTCACTGCAGCTCTGCTCAATGTGATAGTAATACAGGTCTGTCTGTCTGTTTGTCAGTCTGTCTGTCTGTCTGTCTGGCTGGCTGGCTGTCTGTCTGGCTGGCTGGCTGGCTGGCTGGCTGGCTATCTGGCTGGCTGTCTGGCTGGCTGTCTGTCTTGTCTGTCTGTCTGCCCACCAGTCCGCCCGATCGCCCGCCCGACGCCCGCCCGCCAGTCCGTATGTCTGCCCACCAGCCCGAATAGAACCCGCCTAACTCTAACCCGTTCCCCATCCCATATGACCCATATCTCTGTGCCCCCAACACCTATATCCCCCTACGCCTATATATATATTGATTTACAAGCTCAATAACTTTGTAAGTGGTGGTCAACACTTACAGAAATGTGGCTTACGAAACTTTATGTGCGGATAGATGTGCATATGAATTATTATCATTTTTACATCGGAAAAAAGAAGAAACGTTTTACAGTCAAACCTGTGTTAGTGGTCACCTCTATTATACAGTCAAACCTGTGTTAGTGGTCACCTCTATTATACAGTCAAACCTGTGTTAGTGGTCACCTCTATTATACAGTCAAACCTGTGTTAGTGGTCACCTCTATTATACAGTCAAACCTGTGTTAGTGGTCACCTCTATTATACAGTCAAACCTGTGTTAGCGGTCACCTCTATTATACAGTCAAACCTGTGTTAGTGGTCACCTCTATTATACAGTCAAACCTGTGTTAGTGGTCACCTCTATTATACAGTCAAACCTGTGTTAGTGGTCACCTCTATTATACAGTCAAACCTGTGTTAGTGGTCACCTCTATTATACAGTCAAACCTGTGTTAGTGGTCACCTCTATTATACAGTCAAACCTGTGTTAGTGGTCACCTCTATTATACAGTCAAACCTGTGTTAGTGGTCACCTCTATTATACAGTCAAACCTGTGTTAGTGGCCACCTCTATTATACAGTCAAACCTGTGTTAGTGGTCACCTCTATTATACAGTCAAACCTGTGTTAGTGGCCACCTCTATTATACAGTCAAACCTGTGTTAGTGGCCACCTCTATTATACAGTCAAACCTGTGTTAGTGGTCACCTCTATTATACAGTCAAACCTGTGTTAGTGGTCACCTCTATTATACAGTCAAACCTGTGTTAGTGGTCACCTCTATTATACAGTCAAACCTGTGTTAGCGGTCACCTCTATTATACAGTCAAACCTGTGTTAGCGGTCACCTCTATTATACAGTCAAACCTGTGTTAGCGGTCACCTCTATTATACAGTCAAACATGTGTTAGTGGTCACCTCTATTATACAGTCAAACCTGTGTTAGTGGTCACCTCTATTATACAGTCAAACCTGTGTTAGTGGTCACCTCTATTATACAGTCAAACCTGTGTTAGTGGTCACCTCTATTATACAGTCAAACCTGTGTTAGTGGTCACCTCTATTATACAGTCAAACCTGTGTTAGTGGTCACCTCTATTATACAGTCAAACCTGTGTTAGTGGTCACCTCTATTATACAGTCAAACCTGTGTTAGTGGTCACCTCTATAATACAGTCAAACCTGTGTTAGTGGTCACCTCTATTATACAGTCAAACCTGTGTTAGTGGTCACCTCTATTATACAGTCAAACCTGTGTTAGTGGTCACCTCTATTATACAGTCAAACCTGTGTTAGTGGTCACCTCTATTATACAGTCAAACCTGTGTTAGTGGTCACCTCTATTATACAGTCAAACCTGTGTTAGTGGTCACCTCTATTATACAGTCAAACCTGTGTTAGTGGTCACCTCTATTATACATTCAAACCTGTGTTAGTGGTCACCTCTATTATACAGTCAAACCTGTGTTAGTGGTCACCTCTATTATACATTCAAACCTGTGTTAGTGGTCACCTCTATTATACATTCAAACCTGTGTTAGTGGTCACCTCTATTATACAGTCAAACCTGTGTTAGTGGTCACCTCTATTATACAGTCAAACCTGTGTTAGTGGTCACCTCTATTATACAGTCAAACCTGTGTTAGTGGTCACCTCTATTATACAGTCAAACCTGTGTTAGTGGTCACCTCTATTATACAGTCAAACCTGTGTTAGTGGTCACCTCTATTATACAGTCAAACCTGTGTTAGTGGTCACCTCCATTATACAGTCAAACCTGTGTTAGTGGTCACCTCTATTATACAGTCAAACCTGTGTTAGTGGTCACCTCTATTATACAGTCAAACCTGTGTTAGTGGTCACCTCTATTATACAGTCAAACCTGTGTTAGTGGTCACCTCTATTATACAGTCAAACCTGTGTTAGTGGTCACCTCTATTATACAGTCAAACCTGTGTTAGTGGTCACCTCTATTATACAGTCAAACCTGTGTTAGTGGTCACCTCTATTATACAGTCAAACCTGTGTTAGTGGTCACCTCTATTATACAGTCAAACCTGTGTTAGTGGTCACCTCTATTATACAGTCAAACCTGTGTTAGCGGTCACCTCTATTATACAGTCAAACCTGTGTTAGTGGTCACCTCTATTATACAGTCAAACCTGTGTTAGTGGTCACCTCTATTATACAGTCAAACCTGTGTTAGTGGTCACCTCTATTATACAGTCAAACCTGTGTTAGTGGTCACCTCTATTATACAGTCAAACCTGTGTTAGTGGTCACCTCTATTATACAGTCAAACCTGTGTTAGTGGTCACCTCTATTATACAGTCAAACCTGTGTTAGTGGTCACCTCTATTATACAGTCAAACCTGTGTTAGTGGTCACCTCTATTATACAGTCAAACCTGTGTTAGTGGTCACCTCTATTATACAGTCAAACCTGTGTTAGCGGTCACCTCTATTATACAGTCAAACCTGTGTTAGTGGTCACCTCTATTATACAGTCAAACCTGTGTTAGCGGTCACCTCTATTATACAGTCAAACCTGTGTTAGTGGTCACCTCTATTATACAGTCAAACCTGTGTTAGTGGTCACCTCTATTATACAGTCAAACCTGTGTTAGTGGTCACCTCTATTATACAGTCAAACCTGTGTTAGTGGTCACCTCTATTATACAGTCAAACCTGTGTTAGTGGTCACCTCTATTATACAGTCAAACCTGTGTTAGTGGTCACCTCTATTATACAGTCAAACCTGTGTTAGTGGTCACCTCTATTATACAGTCAAACCTGTGTTAGTGGTCACCTCTATTATACAGTCAAACCTGTGTTAGTGGTCACCTCTATTAAGCAGCCAACCTGTATTAAGCACCCAGTTTTCAGATTCCCAATATGCTGTTTTGTTATATATTTGACCTCTATTAAGCAGCCACCTGTGCTAAGCAGCCACATTCTGTGATTCCCTTGGCTGGCTATTTAAGACAGGTTAGACTGTGCATACAACTCCTTCATGTTAATAAACAAATCCCAAGCTGAATGATTATGTAAATAGTCTTGCAAGCAAAAATGCAAATTCTGAAAATGCGTGTTTTTTCTCCTGCATGAGAGAGAGGTTGCCTGGCATTCCAGGACACCAGGAATGTTCCACATAACTATGTATGTATATCAACGAATAATATGTAAATAGACGTACAGCTGAAATATTCTAATACATAATTACTATGCACGTAATTACGAACTGGAAATATAGTTCGTTGTTCTGCTCTGGGTGGGTTGTTATTATAATTGCCCATGCGACACCAAGTCTATGCTCTCTCTTTTAAATTTACGTTTATTTAACGTTGCTACCGGTTGCCCATTTGAGCGACGGTCAGTTTGTCTAACAACACCTTTCCTGGGCAGGCTCTAGTGGTTAGTCGATACTTGGTGCACCAACCTCCGTAAGAAACTGCCAACGTTTACATATAAAGAGACACGGCCTGAGCGGGGATCAAACCCGTGACCATCAGTGATGCTAGGTTACAAGTCGGCCATCTTAACCACTCGACCACGGAAACGGTCAAGGTAAAATTAATCTTCTGATGCAGCTTTATTCTAGTGTTAACTCAAACTACCATTAAATTGTACGCATTTACCTCGAACGCGTGGCAAATAAATAACATAAATGAGGTAGCATACAAATAGTATTGATTATATATTATCGAAAGGTCGGTGATTCTACCCGGGTACATGGAACTCTACTCAGAGGGCTGATGGTGTGACTTTAACCCCCCCAAATCAGTATTGTCTAAAATAGTTCCTATCCGAACTACATACTAGTTTCCACTTCTGCTATGTAGCCATTCGCGGACATTTATTCCGTAATGTTAATTGAAAATTGCAATTACAATATGGCCGCCGTGGCAACCATCTTGAAAATGTTGTATTGATTGTTGCTCTCTAGTTGTTTGGCGATTTTACTGCGATGTGTACAGCTTTCAACACAGTTCTCAGCTTCTCTGTGCGTATACCTTCTGAAACAAAAGAAAACATTCATTTCGTTCAACAATGACAACAGCTTCCCAAAACATGATTAAAAAGATGATATTTAAATGTGTGTGTATTGCGCTTATTTATAGTCGTTACCGTTTGCCCGTATGAGCGACGCCTCCTGAATTGATTGGTCATTTTAGATTTTTGGAGGATAGTGCAATGATACAGACAGAGACCCATTCCAGAGTCGCCTCTAGCTTTTTCACATGCACTGTGTAAAGCACCGACACGAGACCTCGGTTTAATTTTATTAGGGTCAGACTGGGGATCAAATATGCGTGTTACCACGGGACTACAGAACCGTCTGTTCATATTCAAATGTATTCCTACGTTTGTATATAAATGTTTAGACAGATGTGATAATCAGAGGTAATTTTACCAACTTAGTCACATATTCACACACAATTAAATACCATCTTTTTAATCCTGTTTTGGGAAGCTGTTGTCATTGTTGAAAGAAATGAATGTTTTCGTTGTTTCAGAAGGTATAAGTCTCTATCGTTCTCAGTCTTGTGGTATTGTCGTCTGTTCTGTGAGCTATGTTCACTATGATGGACGGGCCTCACCAGAGATGGACGGGCCACCCAGATATGACTAGCCTGGAAAGTCGTGATTGCACCGTTGTATCGCGTTCGCTTCAGGTGTGAGAGGCCCGGAGTTCGCGCTCAGCTGTATGTGTTACGATTGTGCCCGTAGGCATGGCACTTAAATTGCACATTGTCGCAACTCTCGTCTCTCTCTCTCTCTCTCTCTCTCTCTCTCTCTCTCTCTCTCTCTCTCATGCCGATGGATTCCACCAGGAATGCGGTCTCGAGAGCGATTCAACTAATTGTGTAAGAAATTGTTTGGCAGTTAAGCTAAAGTAAATTTGTATAAACTAGATGACTAGCCATACCATTGTGGACGGTGAGGGGAGATGTATCATTAATTCGTATTATATTGATCAACTAATTACTAGCCACTTTAAAGTGTGTCATGTCTGTTGGGAAATCAGTTCCAGCTTAGTTTCATTCTGTTCTATATAACTATTGCTTTCCCACGATGTCATTTCACTTATTATAAAGACTAAACTAAGCAATATTAAAGTGTGACCTATTTATATTCCCTAATTGGGTCGATGATTAAGTGTCATATGCCATAACGTTGGTTGTTAAGACTGCCTTCCGGATCTTTAAGAACGTCTTCCGGTTCTGTAATAAGAACACGTACGAATGAATGCGAAGTGCACTGTGTCATTATCATCTTGCGCTTTAGCCACATTCCAGTTTATATATGTATGCTAGCATTTTTAAAGCGACACTACATCGGTGGAAATGCAGATTTCTAACGAATGTAATTCCCTATTATATGGTATAATTGTATTCCAAATATTTGCCTCAAACACAGAGTATTTCAACTAATATACAAGCGTCGTATACGAAAATAATGTAAATAATTATAGTTAACATCCCTGGGTAAATACAATGCGTGTATCCTGAATAACACGATTTATGAAAAAGATTTACCGTTATATCTCACATTTGTGCCTATTGATATTTATTTTTAGACTAATCTGATGTAAATTATCTCTAAACGACAGTATCACGCGTATTAGTATAGACTCCAATAATAAGCAGACGTCCATTCAGAAGCGTGACTGACCGTTATATGAAATCCTACTTTCACTTGTGTGAGTATGTAGACCGAAACATCACTATTTATTGATTGAAAGTAGAAGAATTTGTAGTAGGAATGCTATTTATACATAAACGTAATTTATACGTAAATTATACGTAAACGTAATTTATACGTAATTTATACGTAAACGTGCATATATATTTTTGCTTTTTGAGATGCAATGTCGTTACAAATTTTAGAATCATGGATTTTCTATCATGAGTAAATAAAATAATCCTTCACACATTGCACTAATTTACCAAATATTTCGCACATTTTGATCGCAGGTTCGATCCCTCGTCTGACCCTAATAAAAGTAACAGTCTTTCAGATGGGACTTTAAACCGAGGTCTCGTGTCGGTGCTTTACGCCGTGCACGTAAAAGAACCAGAGGAGACTCTGGAATGGGTCTCTGTCTGTATCATTGCACTATCCTCCAAAAATCTAAAATTACTAATCTCTTCAGGAGGCGTCGCTCATATGGGCAACCGGTAGCGACGATAAATAAACGTAAAACACACTATATTGTCGTAGAGCCAATACTAACTAGTTTTCTTCGTTGTACAACCAGGAGCCTCCGTGGCTGAGTGGTTATGGCCACAAAACACTTGACCAGTACCACTGTATGTTCGAATACCACTTGGGTATCGAATTCATTCATGTGAGGAAGCTATCCAGCTGGTCTGTGGAAGGTCAGTGGTTCTACACGTGCGTGTACCTGAAATACTGCTAGTGGGGGGGTACACGAGGTCTTCCTCCACGTGCGTGTACCCGTCCGTGCCTGAAATGCTGCTAGTAGGGGGGGGGTACACGAGGTCTTCCCCCACCAATAATAGATGGATAGCCGCCATATGATCTAATCTATTGGGCGACTTTAAACACCAAAAACAAACAAACAACATTGTTGTGCAAGTAGGGGGGGGGGGTACACGAGGTCTTCCCCCATCAATAATAGATGGATAGCCGCCATATGACCTAATCTATTGGGGCGACTTTAAACCCACAAACAAACAAATAAACAACATTGTTGTGCAATCAACTCGGATTCGTACCACGTTACCCGCGGCCACACTCCTTAGAGTGTTTCGTAGCGCACCAGCTGTTCACTCTAACCTCGTGTCATGAAAGTCTATTATACATGAGGCATACATTATCAACCATCTTGCATTGTAATTAAAATCTAGAATATTCGCGGTACCTGGCCTCTCCTAGGTGTTTTGAATGCCACAACCCATGCATAGTACCAATTGAAAATCCATTAACGTTCTAACTAATTCCTCTCGTAACATATAATTGTATATAAAGACATTCCACGGATTGTTATGAGTAATAATAGTGCATATTTATTGATCTGCCACTCATACTTAAATGAGCCGTCTCGTAACAAGACAAACATAATGGTGATATATAATAATTATACTGCAACATAAAACACTAATTGTGATGGAAAGATACACTCGGTACCAGACTATAGCTAATAATAGCTTGTAAACACGAGTTGTTGTATCGCGTTGTATGGATGTCTCGCAGTAAACACGGGTTGTTGTATCGCGTTGTATGGATGTCTCGCAGTAAACACGGGTTGTTGTATCGCGTTGAATGGACGTCTCAGAGTAAACACGGGTTGTTGTATCGCGTTGTATGGACGTCTCAGAGTAAACACGAGTTGTTGTATCGCGTTGTAGGGACGTCTCAGAGTAAACACGAGTTGATGTATCGCGTTGTATGGACGTCTCAGAGTAAACACGAGTTGTTGTATCGCGTTGTATGGACGTCTCAGAGTAAACACGAGCTGTTGTATAGCGTTGTATGGACGTCTCAGAGTAAACACGAGCTGTTGTATCGCGTTGTATAGACGTCTCAGAGTAAACACGAGCTGTTGTAGCGCGTTGTATGGACGTCTCAGAGTAAACACGGGTTGTTGTATAGCGTTGTATGGACGTCTCAGAGTAAACACGAGTTGTTGTATCGCGTTGTATGGACGTCTCAGAGTAAACACGGGTTGTTGTATCGCGTTGTATGGACGTCTCAGAGTAAACACGAGTTGATGTATCGCGTTGTATGGATGTCTCAGAGTAAACACGAGTTGTTGTATCGCGTTGTATGGACGTCTCAGAGTAAACACGGGTTGTTGTATCGCGTTGTATGGACGTCTCAATAGTAAACACGAGTTGTTGTATCGCGTTGTATGGATGTCTCAGAGTAAACACGAGTTGATGTATCGCGTTGTATGGATGTCTCAGAGTAAACACGAGTTGTTGTATCGCGTTGTATGGATGTCTCAGAGTAAACACGAGTTGATGTATCGCGTTGTATGGACCACAGTAAACACGAGTTGTTGTATCGCGTTGTATGGATGTCTCACAGTAAACACGAGTTGTTGTATGGACGTCTCAGAGTAAACACGAGTTGATGTATCGCGTTGTATGGACGTCTCAGAGTAAACACGAGTTGATGTATCGCGTTGTATGGACCATAGTAAACACGAGTTGATGTATCGCGTTGTATGGACGTTCACAGTAAACACGGGTTGTTGTATCGCGTTGTATGGACGTCTCATAGTAAACACGAGTTGATGTATCGCGTTGTATGGACCATAGTAAACACGAGTTGATGTATCGCGTTGTATGGACGTCTCAGAGTAAACACGAGTTGATGTATCGCGTTGTATGGACGTCTCAGAGTAAACACGAGTTGTTGTATCGCGTTGTATGGACGTCTCAGAGTAAACACGAGTTGATGTATCGCGTTGTATGGACCATAATAAACACGAGTTGATGTATCGCGTTGTATGGACCATAGTAAACACGGGTTGTTGTATCGCGTTGTATGGACGTCTCACAATAAACACGAGTTGGTGTATCGCGTTGCATAGGCTGTAGTGTCAACTTCTCACGTTAAACACTATTTGCTGTATCGCGTTGTATAGGGTGGAATAAGCCACGTAGCATCGGTAACTGCGTCAGACGCCTGACATTCATCAGCAGACTATCCTTGTGCTACAATTATCGTCTGCCAATCAATAGGAACTAATTGCGGCAGTGTTGTATAGTGCAATTTGCGGAATTTATTGATGAAACTATTAAGTCAATATTACTCATATTATTTACATCTACACTTGTAACAATACTACATGTATATCAAGTAGCAGGGATTAGTTTGGTCGGCTACGAAACTACATATACACGTAATGCAATAATACACCAAGTAGCAGGGATTGGTTTTGTCGGCTACGAAACTATATCTACACTTAATGCAATAATACACCAAGTAGCAGGGGTTAGTTGTGTCGGCTACGAAACTACATCTACACTTAATATAATAATACACAAAGTGGCAGGGGTTAGTTGTTTCGTCATTCTTGCTTGGTTGTATTAGCTTCGAGAGGGCCTCCGAGGCCGAGTGCTTACTGTAGTTGGATTCAACTCATCACTTGCCCCTCACTTCTGTATGTGGCGAAATCG
Source organism: Archivesica marissinica (assembly GCA_014843695.1). Lineage (NCBI taxonomy): Eukaryota > Metazoa > Mollusca > Bivalvia > Venerida > Vesicomyidae > Archivesica > Archivesica marissinica. The sequence continues at coordinate 218,011 of JABXNX010000043.1, read as the reverse complement.
TACATGTGGGTAGCCATCCGGCTGTCTTGCTGAAGGTCGATGGTTCTACAAGGTTGTCCGCCTGTGACTAAAATACTGCTAGGAGGGGCACTGGGGGAGTTTCCTCCGGGAGTCGTCATAAGTGATTCTTTCCTCCGGGAGTCGTCATAAGTGATTCTTTCCTCCGGGGGTCGTCATAAGTGATTCTTTCCTCCGGGAGTCGTCATAAGTGGTTCTTTCAGATTGGGAGAAATCGGTCACGGCGTGTTGTCATGGCGGTCAATGAAGTCGCTCGCCATTCCCGTTCACTTCTCTAGTAAACTATACAGTCACGCTTGTAGCTCGAAATCGACGCAAGCTAGACCTATCGTCCCAGTGGATTTCAGTTCAGCCATTCCCCATGACCTTGAGATGGAAGTCGTGAGAGCTCAGTGGTAGCGCGTTCGCTTCACGTGCGAAAGGCCCGGAGTTCGAGCCCCGCTGGAGCCGTTACGATTGTGTCCTTAGGCAAGACATTTAAATTCCACATGCCTCTTCTCTCCCTCGTGGCGATGGAATCTCCATCAGGAATGAGGTCTCGAGAGTGATTAATATAAGTTATAAGAACTTGTTTCGCAATCGAGCTAAACTAAATTTGTATAATTAACCTTGAGGTTGACCTTTCAATGTCAAATAAAGGTTAAATGAAATAACACATGTGTTCTTGTGTCAAACCATCACAGGTGTTCGCAGCTCTCCGAGTGCCAGGCGCTAGATGTTCAGTGGAAGTCGTGATAGCGTAGTCATAGCGCGTTCACACCCAGCTCTCCATCCCCCCTCTCTCTCTCTCTCTCTCTCTCTCTCTCCCCTCTCTCTCTCTCTCTCTGTATCTCTCTCTCTCTCGGTTTCCTTAAGCCTGGGAACAGGCGTCGATATATTTTCCTGGTCAGTCAAATAAATATAGTTTAACACCGAGACTATTAATTGTTGGGCCGGATTGAGTTTCTAATCATTTCAACAACAAAATGTCATTTTGCCAGAAGTTAAAAAGTGAAAAATCGACAGACTGGAACCCAGGCTAGGTTTCCTCCCACACGAATGAATACTTATACGCTTTCATTCGCTTTCATTGGCATCAACGAGACTGATTAATATAAATGGTCAAAGCTTGTCAAATCATTGTAAAATAAATACAGTTTTGTGTATCCAAATAGAGCAGGGCTCGAATCCGTAACCATCAGTGATGATAGGTTACAGTGTCGGTTACAAGTCAGCGACCGTAATCACTCGATCACGGAGGCGGGCTATATACATAGTGGGGGTGGGGCACAACTCCTATTTGTGCAGATTTTTAAAAATGAAAACAAATCAATTACTGTCAGATTGTGTTTAATTGAGCCAGATAGAACGCGTAAGCGACTCACTTGTTTCGTCTTGCATGTGTAATGTGTTTGATTAATCCAGTCGGCACACATCACGTGCCATGATGTTTTGTTCGATTTCAACTATTTGCGATGGTTATTTCACGTTATGTGACGCGATACTATACGTCGTCTTTACTACGAAGATATCGATACAACGAAACCGGAAATTAGTTGAACATTTTACATATCGCTTAAAGCGACACTATATCGATGAAAAATAAAAATTTCTACAGAATGTAATTTCCGATCATTCTTTTCGACAGAATCTGAAATGTTCAACTAATAAGCAGCAAGCGTCGTATACGACGAACGTTTACATAGCAACATCATGTAAATAAGGTCTAAAGACCGTAATCCCGTATATCCCGAATAAACATATTTATGGTACAGATTTACTGTTATATCTCACATTTGTGTCAGTGAATATTTATTTTTAGACTGATGAGATTTTAACTTATCTCTAAAAGACAGTATCATGTTTTAGCATAGCCTCCAATGATAAACAAACATCAAATCAGGAGCGTGGATGACCGTTATATGAAATCATACTTTCACCTTTGAGAGATTGGAGACCGCAAAAGCACTGTTTATTGATTGTTTTCGAATTATTTCGGAAGAATTTGTAGTAGCAATGGTATCAATACGTAATATAATTTATGTATGTTTTTTTTGCATTTTGCGATGAAATGTCGCTTTAAGATTATTTAGTTTTTTGCATTTTGCGATGAAATGTCGCTTTAAGATTATTTAGTTATTACAACAGACTGTCCGTTGTTTCAGCCATGTCATGTGAACCACTATTCGGTGTATTTAGTGCCATATGTAAATGTCAGAATGTAATGTTAATCACTTGAACGAAGGATTAATTCGATCAGTCAGAGTACACAACGGGTCATTACTCTTGTCAATTAGACCTTTGACACGTGCTTATTTCCCGCCACTCAAAGTGTTGCGCAAAAAGCACTTACATCACGCTTTTAATTACAAGTAAACATCAACATAATTATCGCCGTGTATCTAAATGAAATATTAGTCATGTTGCTGTCTCGAGTGAATGAGAAGTACGACGATAGATGTCAGGGGCGTAGCTTTGACATGCATATATGTGTGAGGGGGCTTCCGGGGGATATCTCCGTCTGAATATTTTGAAAGTACGATTGATGTCAGGGGCGTAGCTTTGACATAGATATATGTCACAGCTACGCTATATAGGCACCATTAGGATATGGGGGTCCGGGGATCTCCCCCTGGGGATTTTGAAGTCCTGATCGACGTTGATGCGTTGTGAGGCATCCTTACGGCACGTGTTGTGAGAAATATATAAGGAACATATCTGTGCATGCAGTTCTGAACATCTTGTTTCATCAATTAAAGTAAATAAAGTGTAAAAGTAATGAATATTCGATGGGTTCGCTACGCACCCCCCCCCCCCATCCTTACCTTTCATTTTTATTGCATTTTTCGTATTTTTTCATATTTTCAATTTTTGAAGAAAAATTGTAGGCACAGTGCCTACATAGAAGCTACACCCCTGGATGCATTGCGCACACACACTGCTGACACATAGCCTATACGAAGGTCACAACACAGAAACATGACCCATTTCTTATAATTATGTAAAATCATAGTACAGTCAAACATGTATTAAGAGATCACCAAACGGGAAGAACCAAAAGCAGGAAATATATCTTAATAAATGATTAGTTTGTACATGGAGATGGTTTCCATGGACTAATAATTTGCTGCACAATCTAGCTAAAATAAATTTGCATAAAACAACACAAAAAACACGGGAAATGAAAACGTGATCTCTTAATATACAAGTGGTCACGGTCTCTTAATATACGATCTCTTAATATACAAGTGGTCACGGTCTCTTAATATACGATCTCTTAATATACAAGTGGTCACGGTCTCTTAATATACGATCTCTTAATATACAAGTGGTCACGGTCTCTTAATATACGATCTCTTAATATACAAGTGGTCACGGTCTCTTAATATACGATCTCTTAATATACAAGTGGTCACGGTCTCTTAATATACGATCTCTTAATATACAAGTGGTCACGGTCTCTTAATATACGATCTCTTAATATACAAGTGGTCACGGTCTCTTAATATACGATCTCTTAATATACAAGTGGTCACGGTCTCTTAATATACGATCTCTTAATATACAAGTGGTCACGGTCTCTTAATATACGATCTCTTAATATACAAGTGGTCACGGTCTCTTAATATACGATCTCTTAATATACAAGTGGTCACGGTATCTTACTAATATGCATGTGATGACCGGTGTCTCTTAATATACAAGTGGGTCAAGGTATCTTAATATACAAGTGGTGTCGGTTTATTAATATGCAAGTGGTCACGATCTCTTAATATGCAAGTGGTCACGATCTCTTAATATGCAAGTGGTCACGGTCTCTTAATATGCAAGTGGTCACGATCTCTTAATATGCAAGTGGTCACGATATCTTAATATGCAAGTGGTCACGCTTAATATGCAAGTGGTCACGATATCTTAATATGCATGTGGTGACGATCTCTTAATATACAGGTGGTCACGATATCTTAATATACAAGTGGTCACGCTTAATATACACGTGGTCACGATATCTTAATATGCATGTGGTGACGCTTAATATGCAGGTGGTCACGGTATCTTAATATACAAGTGGTCACGTTCTTAATATGCAGTGTTCACGATATCTTAATATACAAGTGTTCACGTTCTTATATGCAAGTGGTCACGGTCTCTTAATATACAAGTTGTCACGATCTCTTAATATCAAGTGTTCACGATCTCTTAATATACAAGTGGTTCACGATATCTTAATATGCATGTGGTCACGATATCTTAATATACAAGTTGTCACGATTCTATGCAAGTGGTCACGGTCTCTTAATATACAAGTAGTCACGATCTCTTAATATACAAGTGGTCATGATCTCTTAATATACAAGTGGTCACGATCTCTTAATATGCAAGTGTTCACGATCTCTTAATATACAAGTGGTCACGATCTCTTAATATACAAGTGGTCACGATCTCTTAATATGCAAGTGTTCACGATATCTTAATATACAAGTGGTCACGATCTCTTAATATACAAGTTGTCACGATATCTTAATATACAAGTGGTCACGATATCTTAATATACATGTGGTCATGTTACAGTAAGGTATTTGTTCTCTTTTGAGGACCCTTTCTGATCACAGTGAATGGTCCATTTGCATCTTTGTCATGTAACCTTTTGGAATGCTTAATTGTTATAACATCTTCAACAGACATGAACTCAAATTGTATTTACTGTCGGTAGCCCATTCAAGTTTTAAATACAGAACTGCATTTTATATGCAGGCTTGCGCAATAACATTCCCATCCGGGCCATAATAAATTATACGTGATTTTTAAAATATGCTCTTTAATGTCGAACAATTTGTAAACTTTTAACCATTCCAAGAAAGCTAAATGGCACATCTGGTAATGAACCATTCACCACGTGTCTGTGTTGCGGATACTTCTCAGTTTGAGTCTTTTATGTGCAATGTCTGGTATAGTTTACACTAATCAGTTGTGTAATTAATGACCCAGCATGTAACACGTGCACTATTTATAAGTCTGACGATATGTGTGTGCAGTTTATATATATTATATATACAGACGGATCTGTAGTCCAGTGGTAACACGCTGGACTGGTAATCCATGGATCGCAGGTTCGATCCCCCATCTGACCCTAATAAAATTAACAGTCTTTCAGATGGGACGTTAAACCGAGGTCTCGTGTCGGTGCTTTACACCGTGCACGTAAAAGAACCAGAGGAGATTCTGGAATGGGTCTCTGTCTGTATCATGCACTATCCTCCAAAATCTAAATGACTAATCTCTTCAGGAGGCGTCGCTCATATGGGCAACCGGTAGCGACGATAAATAAACGTAAATTGTTTGTGTGCAGTTTATGGATGCTAATAATATACTTTGGAATATATAACTCTGGAACACAGTAAGATCCAGCATTTAATACATATCATCACTGGTGATCACAGGTTCGAGCACGACTCAGGCCGTGTCTATTTATATGAACAGGTTGGCCGTTTCTTACGACTGTTCGTGTTAGGGTCATACCGTGAACAGGAATGGAATTGGGTGATGTTGTCTTATGTTCGGTGGGGATTGTGGCCTACACTCGTCCGTATTATACCTCTAGACTTGGTGTAATACTAAACATTCAACCAGCACAGTGTGCGTATGTGCGTTTTTACTTCATATGGAGCGATAAAACTATAATTCGTACGTATATTTATCCCATTGTGGACTTCAGCAAATTGACAAATAATTTGTGATTTTGTGAACACACATCTATAATGATAGCTAATTTACACTGGAAGTCGTGATAGCGCAGTGGTAGATCGTTCGCTTCAGGTGCGAAAGGTCCGGCGTTCGAGCCCCGCTGGAGCCGTTACGAGTGTGCCCTTAGGCAAGGCATTTAAATTCCACGTTACCTCTTCTCTCTCCCTCGTGGCGATGGATTCCACCAGGAACGAGGTTTCGATTAGTGATTAGTATAAGGTGTACGAAATTGTATCGCAATCGCGCTAAAATAGATTTGTATATACTACTTTACAACCAATCATATCTTCCCCCAAAACAAAACGAGTTAATTTAGTATAAACTTTATTTATGTTTATAACGATCGCGAAACAATCTTTGGCAACTTATATTAATCACTCTCGTTGGCGCGGATGAATGCGTATATGTTGTCATGATGAATGTGTGTATGTTGTCATTCGTATGGGAGGAAACCAGAATACCCTGTTTGGCGACTACTGTACCACAACACATACTTCCCGGTGAGAGGATCGAGCCCGTGTTTGCATTGATGAGAAGCGCACGTGTTGTATAACCACTGCGCCAATCGGACAACCTGTTAAGTACTACGGAAACCCCGAATAAACTCGTGCCAGGCTCGTGTGAGGCTCGTGGCAGGCCAAATTCCAACAACAAACAATTATGAATATACATGGGTGGATTGCTAATAGATTGCATGTTGAGATGACTGTACAACACACAACACCTGGCAGCTTTACCTGCAGTGCTGGGAGTCAGCCAAAATACGTATAATGTAATATATAAAACAACAGTGAGACGGTGCATGCATGCAGTGCTTAGCGTCAATGATATATATTTTTTCTTTGCAAAAAACAATGAAACATCTTAGCATATTTAAAGCCCCATAAATAGATATATATTATTAAAACAAATGACCTAAGTTTAAATAATATTTATTCAAGAATAAGACTACAACACATGACTAGTTGCGACACTACGCAACATTCTACAGAATGTGATATGGGTTTCCCGCCCCCCCCCCCCAGTTAGTTGCCACATAATCCAAGTATTCCAACTAATAAACAAACGTCGTATAACGACGTGTGTTGATAGAACACAATAAAGTACATAGGGTCAACACCCATGCATACTACAACGCGTGTATCATGAACAACATAATTTATTGTACAGATTTACCGTTATATCTCACATTTGTACACATGCATATTTACTTTTTGACTGATTTGATTTAAATTATCTCTAAAACGACAGTATCACGCGTTTGGTATAGACTCCATTGATAAACAAACGTCAATTCAGGGGCTTGGCTGACCGCTATATGAATATCCTAATTTCACTTGTGAGAGTATGTAGACCACAAAAACACTGTTTATTGATTCAATGTTAGTTGTCGAAGTATTTCGGAAGAATTTGTAATAGCAATGTTATTTAGTCTTTGCTTTTTACGATATTTGTGGCTTTAAGTTAACATATTTAGTTTAAACGTATTTTATTTTTTAACATGATGATTGTTTTGTAGCAACAACTGACATTAATGCAACATTAATACAGATTGAAAGGCTAACTCTTATAGAATTATTCTCCTTGAACATTGTTAAAGCCACAATTAGTACATTAGGTTACACTAAAGTCGAAGAGGTGATGATTAGAAATCTTGATTATTGTATCATATATATATTCGCGTTTCAATAACTAACTTATCACATAATTGCTTGCATTCAGTGCAATACAGTCATGGCATAAATTCTTGGCATACAATGTCCACACGTTTAATAATATACCAACGTTCCACTGTTAACAAAGCTGAAATATAATTATATCGAAATACTTTCTCCAATGTTTGATAATTAAAATACTGTACTTTACCGTATTTAACACGATAAATGTATATGGTGTCTACTCACATTTGACTATGTTTTATCGACGACACTGCTACGGTTGAACTGCTTCTGTTGCGATAGAGCATTAAAGTATATCTCTATATAGTCACAATTATCGTAATCATAATGCCCATAAGTGTTTGTTTGCTTTTTACGTTTATGTATCGTCGTTACCGGTTGCCCATATGAGCGACGCCTCCTGAAGAGATTAGTCATTTTAGATTTTTGGAGGATACTGCTCTGACGGATATCCCCGGGTCTTCCTCCACCAATAATCTGGAGGATAGTGCATGATACAGACAGAGACCCATTCCAGAGTCTCCTCTGGTTCTTTTACATGCACAGTGTAAAGCACTGACACGAGACATCGGTTTAACGTCCCATCTGAAAGACTGTTAATTGTATTATGGTCAGACGGGGGGATCGAACCTGCGATCCCTGGACTACTAGTTCAGCGTGTTACCACTGGACTACAGATCCGCCTGTTCAAATACACCATAATCAGCTATTCAGTACTAGTATATATCCAATACTGCTCGGACGGATATCCCCGGGTCTTCCTCCACCAATAAATCTTTAGAGAGTATAACATAAGCTGTTGGTGCAGCTTTACCCCACCCCCAAATATACATTGTATACAAGATTATTGTAGCTCGATTGCGAAACAAGGTTTTACACAAACAAAGTACACCATATTCGTGTCATTGTTATACAGTCAACCCTGTCTTAAGCAGCCAGCCAAGAGAATCATAGAATGTGGCTGCTTAGCTCAGGTGGTTGCTTAATATTTAAATTTGAGGGCACGTGTGTAATAAAATAACATATCTGGAAACTGGCTGCTTAATGAAGATGCATACATTATCGATGTTTAACGTTCCTTAGTAACCAGTATCTGTTTTATTTAGTTTAAACAATATGTCTTTCTTTAAATAAGCATAGTCTAGTATAAATAATATGTAAATATATGTAGGGTTGAGGAGAAAGCATCATACTTGTATGGTTACCTCTTTCCTATAATATTCTGTTTTATTGAAATAAGGAGCCACTTTTACATGCAAAGTAATGTAATTTAGCGATCAGATTTCAATGCAATGCAAATACTTCTTCATTATTCGTACACCATAATGACAATGAGCGACTCTATTCTAGACAATGTAAACTACAAAGATTACATATAAAATACATTATTCCGAATAAGAAGTGTTCGTGTGCAAGGAAGTACAGATCAGTGACGCCATATCTGTCTTTTCTCATTCCGGAATGATGTTTCGGGATGCCATAAACGTCATTGCAAATCGTACTTTACTGGTACAAAATGATCCATGTGTATTAAATTTCGCATCAAATATCATTTTTCTGTCTAAATTAGCAAAGTTGGAATAATATTCCGATTAGTGCCTGTTTGGTAATT